>NW_019104492.1:1541966-1564829 GCF_001995035.1 Momordica charantia
TTTTTTTAAATTTTAAATGTCTACGTGAAAATTTGAAAAATGTAACCCACTTCTGTTGTCCAAATTGCCTTTTATCCTTTCTTTTCTCAATGTCACGTCCATTCACTTGCCCAACCCAACCCTACCCTTTTTTTTAATATTTATTTATTTTGTGTTGTCTCGAGGTATAAAATTAATTTAAATCATAACGTAATTTAGTTAAATGGGCGTGGAAAATGAACAAAGTATATGTTAATTGACATTTTTTTTTTTATAATTTTTTGGATGGGCAGCCAATTGTGGAGGGTAAATTATTGCTCAAGTCGCTTTCTTTATGAATTGGAGTGGCTAAGGAAGGGTAGGGAGTTAGCAGTCTTTTTCCTCGCTCAGTCTTGTAGTAAATATATATGAAATGACTCCATGAAATGCAAGTTTGTGGCTGCTGAATCACCACCCATGCCCTTTGCCCTCGGGGAGGCTGTTGAAAAGTCCGCCTTATACTGTCGTGTTACTTTACTCTCACTTATTGGTACGATATTATCTACTTTAATTCGCATTATAATTCCACGAAACGACCTATGTTTAGAGATATTTCTCCAACTACACAGGTTAGAATTTAAAATCTCGATTGGAAGATCCGAGGATAGTTAGTTTTTGACATATACAACTCCAACGTTGCTTTTTCCAAGTTGAGAATTGAAAAAGAAAAATATATGTTGTATATGTGATTGAGATTGATTGGAATTGTGATTCTTTTTTGGTATCCTCCAATCAGTTAATTTTGATCTCTCTTCTCTTTTGCTTTTATTTTGTTTCCACTTATGTGTATTATTCCTTCTGTAATCAGAGTCATAGCCACCGGCGCAGGCACATAAAGGATAGAGCTTTGGGTGTGACACAAATCTAAGAAGGAAACTCGCACATCACACATCATTTCAAATTTCAATCGAAAATAATAATTTAAAAAACGCATTCCATTTTCCTCCAACAAAAACACACGATATAAATATTTTCATAGATGAACCAAGTGATATATTTTATCATATGCTGCAACTGCATACGTCCAAAGGGCATCGAAGAAGCCGCAGCAGCGAGAGAAAGCGTGAGACCAGACCCCAACAGGCCACACCAAACAATGGGGGAAAAAGAGAGAGTGCCGTATGCCGAACAGTGCGTTGAATTTAATTTTGTTTTAGTGTAGAGTCGAATTCAGGACCTCTTAATTGGAAATATATGTCAACCATGAACTATTTGTTGGCAAAATTTAATCATTAACCTTCTATCTCACTTAAAAATTACCACAATAATCAATTAAGAGATTATATGCTAAAGTATACTTTTAATTGATGGTTAATGGTTTAGTCTCTAACTTTGGTGGGTATTAATTAGTGAAAGATCTCTTTATTATATAACGATTTAGTTATTGTAATTTATAAATATATTTGGTTCTTCATTAGTTTATCAATCTACATATATTTAAAATTTAACGTAAGTTTTTACGATATATAGGAATTAAATCGTTACAAAATTTAAACTACAATGACTAAATTTTAATTATCTTTATAGTTCAACGACTATATTGCTACTAATTTGAAAGTATATAGACTAAATTGTTACAAACTAAACTCCAATGACTAATGACTAATGAAAATATAGGGACCAAAAGTCCTTATCAATTTATTAATTAGTGGAAAAAATGATATTACAATACAATATCTCATACTCTAATCTCATGTTATGATAATATTTAATTATTAATTAGCCTTCTTAAAACTCCACTTGACTTCAGTTGGAAATTAGCACCAAGCATAGCAAGTGATTATAATGATAAAAGAAATGACATTATAACGTTTCAAAAGCGCAGCTTAATGTGATAGGTTACCACCATAAACTTAGTACAACTTTAATTTTTATTGATGTATTGTTTCATTAAGATTAAATTTAAATTGCAACGTCATTTTCTTGTTCCCGAATGGTCATCTTCAAATTTTTTTAGGTTTATGATTAGCAAGACGTACTTCTTCTACTCGTGGGATCCGGGCGATATTGGAGGACCACCTCAACTCCTCTCTTCTTGAGAATCCAAAATGTAAAAGAATGAGAATTATGTTGAAACTAGCATGTTAGAAAATCAATCGGCCAAAATAATCATAAGTAGCTACAATATTATAAGTTTCTTCCTCCTACCAATAGCATCGATTAGAACGGAACGAAAATGACATTAAAATAAATTGAAACACATGAACGCTAGTTAGAATTCAAAAGATGAAGCTAACGAGGTGATGAAATAAATTGCATGAGGAAACCATAGAATTAATATTGAAGGTGAGGGCAGGCGGGGAAAAGAAGGCAGGAAGTCAAAGAAAGAAACAGCGACAAGGAAGGGGTAAAAGAGTTTATAATTTGATTGGAGGGCGAGACAGAGACAGAGAAGACAGAAGACAAAAAAAAAAGGCACATGGGTTGCACTTAAAACTAAAAGAAGGCTCTTTTACGCGTGTCATCTCCCCCAAAAACTGTACTACATTGGACCACAAATCATCTCAAAACTCTATCCACTCCCACTTCCACAGCCGCAATATTATCCCTCAATTCTCCATGTGGGTCTGCTTTGCTTTTGGTCATTGAACTTGAACTCCAAAACCAAAAAAAGGTGAAATTTTTTAAAACAACCCAACGCCAACCCCTAGGTTGAAGAATGGAATCTGTGGCGTACAATGGTAATTTTGGTGTGGGGTTTCCTTTAAGATAGTGAAGACCCGTCGTGGGGCTTCTTTTTTCTGGTTTTGTACAAGTTTTATCCCGAGGGAATGGGTGGCAGAGGGGGCATTTGCCTGATTTTGGTGATGCGTAAAAATGTTGCCCACTTTTTTTTATTTTCTTTTTGTTTCAGTTTTGGTAAAATTCACTGAATGGAATCGGTATCGGGACATTGCATTGGGAGAGAGATTGAGATGATGATGATGATGATATGAGGTTATATACGTACTTGTTTGGAGCTTTTTTCTCTGTCGGTTTCACTTTCAAGTTTTCAACTACTTTCTAAAGGTAAGAGAGAGAAGATGGTTTTTAGGGTTTTACAGAGCTTACAGGCTGTTTTCAGACAGGTGGGTACTCTTTTCCAATGGCGATTTGGACCGGATGGAGTGAATGCACCTGGAACTCAACTCTACTCCTACAAATTTCTATCAAATTAGTAACAATTTAATCATTGAATTTAATAGAAAATAATTTAGGTTATATAGTTTAAAATTTGTCACAATTTAGTTGTTCATGCATGTCGTGAAATTAATCTCATCAAAATTATGAGTTCATTTTTGTTATACAACTATAACAAAATTCATTAAATCGTAACCACACTTTTCACAAATTTAAAAAAATACACAAGAGCTAAATAGTTATAAACTGAGGTTCTAGAACTAAATCGTTACTCGGAAATCAAAATATATTGTGAATATAAAAAGCAGTTATTCCCTTGGGCAACATTTGGAATAAATACCTGTTTCTAGTTGAATTCAAAACCCTCCCTTTTTTTTTTTGGGAATAATTAACTATTTCTAGTTGAATTCAAAACCCTATCCAACAAAAAAAGGGTACCAATTAGAACAAGTTGAGATGTGTGTTTGGGATTTGGTGATAAGCCATGGCCCTTTTCCCTATTGAGGCAAAAAAATCAAACGTGGATTATTTGCCAAACACAGACTCCATATTTATTTTTGTACCCACAAAATTGTTTTCTTTTTTGCTTTATCCCATATCCCAAGGCCAAGAGTGTTGAGTTTACTAATTTAACCTAACTTAACCAAATCGGCTTCTTCCTACTCTTTTTGGGTTAGCCAAAGTAAACAAAGCAATAAACCCTAAAAAAGCTCCCTTTCTTGGATTTTTCCCACATTAAGATTTTGGATAAGGATGAATTAATGAAGTCTACCATACACAAAGAGATTATGATGATTAATTGAGTTCATTAGCTTAATTGAATAATTAGCCTTGGCCAGGGTTTAAAAATATAATGACAATAATTAAGAAAGACAGATAGGCAATAGAAAAAGATGTGATTGCTTTGTCTGATTTATTGAGTTTTGTTTTCCTTTTTCTTTTTTTAATGTATTATTAGGAGATGAGGGTTTTAAACTAATGGGTGTCATGTTTATCCCGACACATCCAACCCATGTTTCCCCATCTTCCAACTCCACATTCATATGCTAATTAATCATTCTTTTTTTCTTTATCATATTTCGGAAATTGATCAGATCTATACCAATAATAATTCAATGAGTTGTTCAATAATCCAATAATTCAATAATAATAATAATAATTTTTACCTTGTCAGATTTGATAAGGTAAATGTTAAAAGTATTGACATTTTATAGTCCTATACATTCTCTTTTCGAGAGGACAGAACAAAAACTTTTAACTTTATAAGAATTAAATTTGAGGACAACTCTCGCTTAATGTAAGGTCTGTCCTATTAGTTATATATACCATATACTCTTTTTTTTTTAATAAAAGGAAAAATATCGATGATGATTTTTTTTTTTTGAAACTTGTTGGTGATGAATTGTTGAAGGCATCTTAGAGGGGACCCCCACATTTGGAAGGCCGGTATTATGGTTTGTACCCTACCTTGGTGTTGTTGGATATATGGTAATGTGCCAAATATCACCCCTATTACTTATATATATATATATATATATATATATATATATTTTGTTGTAGGTCACTTTAATGTGTTTTCACTCCATCATTATATACGATTTAAATAAATAAAAAGTCCAAGTCTTTTTCTTTTTAATATAATATTTTTCAATCAATCTTGAATTTCACTCTAGCTAGCTAGTGTCAGGGGTGGAGTGCAGCTAGAGAAAGATTAAAAATTTATGAGTAAAGACGATGGAAGTTGTGATTTATGTGGGTAAAATTAAAAAGAAAAAGAATAATAGGCTAATGAATAATAATAGGGGAATAGGGGGGCCAAAATAAAGTTGTGACTTTTGTCAAAAAGCCACAGCAGCCCTAAAGCCTAAGGGCACCCCCCAAAGACATGATAAAAAGTAGGGTATCAGTCCCCATATTTGAAGCAAATGCAATCTCCCAAAACATATCTAATTGGGTATCTTTTCTTTAAGTAGTTTAATAATTAAAATGGCTTGAATTAATGTTTTAAAAAACTTAAAGTCCAAAACATGACAGGAAAGAAAAAACAGGTGGGGAAACGTGGGAAGAGAGAGAGAGAGAGAGAGAGAGAGAGAGAGAGAGAGAAGGAGACGTAGAGCGTTTCAGGAGCGAGAGAATCTCAATATTAATTCTTAACAAAGTTTGCTTGGTCAGTAGAGAAAGTGATTAAATTAAGGTTTAAATAATAAATACTATTTTAGATTTTAGATTATGTACTCTCACCTCTTTTCTATACTTTCAATTTTTTTTAATCCATTTACTTTCAAAATTTTTATTTTGATCATATATTTTTATGGTCTCTATTTATAAAAATTTTGATACAAATTTTATATATAATAGAAATACTTTAATACAAATTTGTGACTACATTTTAAGAAATTTAGTAAATTAATAAGTGAATTGTCGTACTTTCAAATAATGAAATAAAAATGAAAGTAGAAGAATTAAAATAATCATTCTAATGTACAAGGACCAAAACGAAAGTTTTGAATTATATTGATCAAATAAACGTTTTAACGAACTCCATAATGAAACAAATTTAAAAATATATTGAGAAAAAAAATGTTTGAAACTTTTAATTAAATCGATTAGGTTTAGATTTTCCAAGCTGGCCTGACTTTCGGAACAATAATCTAATCGATATGCTTTTTTGGCATGCACATGCCCTCAGCCGGCCCTCCCCTGAGCTGCTGCTGTGTTTTTTTATTGGCTTTTGAATCTTCCAGATATGCTTACGTGGCTCTCTTTTATTTTATAGTTGAAAGTTGGAGCTTTGGTCTTTATATCTAAGATTACTCCTAGTATGACTAAGAGACTCTGAACCCTTGTCAACTCGACTGTTGGGAATGTTTCGCTTTTTTCTTTCTTTATTTTTTTAATTTAGTTTATTTGTCATATTGCCAATGAGTTGGTATCCTAATTAAATTTGTCTAATATTTGTTGCTAATTGTATTAGATTTATCGATTTGAATAAATTCAACTGGTTAAGACATATACTATCGACCAAAATTCAGATACTTGAATCTCCTCCTTTAGATTGTTGAACAAAATAATATAAAATAGAGTTCAGTGGGAGTAAAAAATAGAAAAAGTGAATAAATAAGACATGGCTTACAGATGTTTTGATGTTCAATCCTAATAATGAATTTGAAACTTCTCAAACYATAAGAACCAAACTGAAATTAAGTCAAAATGTAGAAATTAAATTGAAGATTTTAAAACTATAAAGAGGAATTGAAATTAAACTCAAATCACATGAACAAAATGGATARTTTAACCTTCGACCATAAGGATTAAATTGAAGATTGAGAGTTTTGACATTTTATAAAATAGCATAATCTAATAAACGTTAAAACGTATGACATTTTTAAAATGCATATGAAGTGAAATTTCTCTTTCACGGAAATTTGTCGATTTATTCAGACAATGTCTTGCTTTTCCTACGGTTTGACTTGGGACAGGCCCATTGGGCCCATCTTTTCGCAGAGCCCAATACGATGGTCTTTTGGACATTCCTGAAGGCCCAGTTTGGTACCTCTGGGCTCAGTCTTCAGAATTGCAATGTAAAGTAAACAAGCAAGAAATTAGATCTTATTGTAAACATTTTGGAATTTTGAGCATCGTCATATATTTCAAACAAAACAAGTGCTTATGATAAACTTCGCATTATAGTGGGAGGTTGGCATTATAGTTGGAGGTTTAAATCCTCGCTTAAAAAAAGAGGGCAAATATGATCTACAAATCAGAAATGAAAATGATTGTCAAACAAATAAAGTTATTACTGAGGAGGAATGCAGTAACTTCATGTATGCTCATTTGATAAAGTTCCTATGAATGATCATATTTATTTTCATTGAAGATTCCAATTATGTTATCTTAAAAAATAAAAAATAATGTTAAATTTTATGACCAAATAACTTATATCTTATTAAAATTACTGTTTTATTCACATATTAAAATACGTGAGCATACTATTTGAACATACTAGGAAAAGAAATAGGGGTATTCTTGTACAGCTTGGCCCTTTCCCTGGCGCACTGCCATCGAATCTACTAGTCCTCCTCAAAGCCAATGAGATAGAATTCCTTGCGAATTTGAGTTTTCCGAAATTTTATTCGTTATTTTTCACTAATAGTTGAAGGGAATTCTTCGGACTTTCCAGGATTAAGTAGCATGAAAGTGACATGTTCACATGTTAAAATATGTAGAATAATAATAAATGTATGTAAGTGTATATATATATATGTATAACAAATGTGTTAACTGAGCTTTTAAAATATGCTTTTGGTTATGAGGTTTGTAATTTATGTCTGTTTCATCCATGAATTTTAAATAAAGATACTTTAGTCCTTACAATTTATAAAACAATTCTAAACAGTTTATTTAGATCTACTATAATATTGACGGAACTTTTTAATCTTTTACCATTCTAATTTTATGTTCAAATTTTTTGACTTAGATGCCACCTAATCATAAAAACTGATAAGTTGGCGAGTCTATACCATCATTTAACAACTCGACCCGCATTATCCTAGATGAAAGTTCCATGAATATTTAGAATTTTAGTCTAAAATATATCTTTTAAAAGTTTAGAAACAAGATGGTATTTTACTCTTGAATATAATATTTATCCCATTAAAAATTTCAGAAAAGCCTTAAAATGGAAAAGTCTGACCATTTATCAGTAAATCCACACAACAGGATTATCCTTTTTCTTCCTTTTGTTTTTATTATTTTTTGTTGGGGAAAGGAAAAAACCATCTTCTAGAAGAAAAGAAATGGAAGCAAAATTTCCGCTAATTACTGAAACAGCATGATGGTCCATAGCTGGCAAGGCAACAGCCCCATCAAAAACCAAAGCCCCAAACTGTCTGTCTGCCATTATTTCGGACCATTTTTTTTTTCATTTATTATTATTATTTCTATCTGAGCCTTTAAAGTTTATAAATTTTGAAGATGTCAACTTAGATTTAAATTAAAAAAAAAATACTAACTTAATCTTTGAACTTATATATATATATTTTGAAATCAACACTTTCATTTATTAAATTGTTAAGTTGTGAATGTCACTCTGTAAATTAAAAATCTCACTCTTGACCTTACCTAACAGTCAAAAAGAAAAATGTAAAAGAGAAAACAATGTTGTTTGAAGTTACTTTTAGAAGTTCATGTGTAGGTCGGTTGAAACCTTTTTCGACATGGACAGACACTGTGTTACTAACGCTCTTTACTAACATTTGAATATCTTCAATCCAAGTATTAGCATTATTAATCATTGTTAATATTCACAAACTTGACATGTATTGATATATTTTAAAATGTTATTCTGCCATATTATTTAACAAATAGATCATGTGAATGCTATATTATAGGCTTGGCAGTGTTGATGCCATACAAGCTGCTTTTTTTAGTACAACAATATGTGGACTTAATATTTGAATTTAGGCAAGTTAGATTTTTGAATTTTCAATGTAAGAAAAAGTAGTAACCATGGGAGGAAAATCATTTCAATAAATAACAATGTGTATCATCTTAGATTTTAAGAATAATAGTTGAAGCCGAACCTTAAGAATATTAAACAATTGATTGGATCCCAACATTCACTTGCTTATTAAAGAAGTTGTTAGTCATCTTATGTACTAAGATAGATAAATAATAGACATAATCGACGTACTCAACCAAAAAAAAAAATATTAAGACATAAATTGACACAGCAATAATGTTGAGAACCAAAATAATTCTTATTTTAAGAAATGGTTGAGACAAAAATAGATATTTAAAAAATTCAGAAGATGAAAGTGGAATATATTTTAAATATTTGAAACTAAAATAATGAAATAATGTTTAAAGGTTAGGCCAAACTTTTTGTCTGTGAAAAGAAATTTATCATTTATCTATTGCTAATATGATTTTTTTTTTACTTTTATAGGTGACGTAAATAATCCATTTTGTTAGCTCCCCAAGTCAATGAAGAAATTTGGATCCAAAGCCTTCCAAACCAGTCTTACTTGGAGGCTTTCGGAATTTGGATTCCACCGGTGGGACCTGGAAGTTGAAATTCATCACCTTTACAGATACAAACTCATCCTGTTTCTGATTTTCAATCCTCAAAAGCCATCGGAAAGATACCCTCCATTCCATTCTTCCACCATTTTCTGTTTCCGCCATTGGAGTACCCTTTTCCTGCTCCCCACTGCTGTTTTATTTCATCATCATTGCCGAATTTTCGAATTCTTCATGGGGAAGGGAGGGGGTTGTGTCCCGAGCAAGAAGAAGGTGCCTTCGTCTATTGCCGCCGAGGCCGCCGACGATGAACGGGCTCCAGACGGCGACACTGCTGCCCCGATCTCCATCGAGGAAGATCATCCCCAAATTGGTTCGTCGGGCAATGCCACATCCGAAGTCTCCGTCTCGCTGGCGCACCCAGTTGAGAAATTGAAGATTCTCATAGTGTTTTACTCCATGTATGGTCACGTCGAGAGCTTGGCTAAGAGGATGAAGAAGGGGGTGGATGGGGTGGAGGGGTTTGAGGGGATTTTGTACCGGGTGCCGGAGACCTTGCCGGCGGAGGTTCTGGAACAGATGAAAGCGCCGCCCAAGGACCCGTCGATCCCGGAGATTACAGCAGCAGAATTGGTGGCAGCTGATGGCATTTTGTTTGGCTTCCCCACGAGGTTTGGGTGTATGGCAGCGCAAATGAAGGCGTTCTTTGATTCAACTGGGCAGCTCTGGAAGGAGCAGAAGCTCGCAGGGAAGCCTGCCGGGTTCTTTGTAAGCACAGGCACTCAAGGGGGCGGCCAAGAAACCACTGCGTAAGCCTATTCTATCCAAGCCATTTCTTCTCTTCCCTTTGTGAAGCAATTGGAAATGCGAAGTCAACTCTCGTTTGTGGCCCATTTCACTAGAAACTTGTCTATTTGATATGGCGTATGGGTATATGGATGGTTTATATTTCTAGTTCCACAGATAATATAATGCTTTGTTGAAAATTGAACACCAGCTGGCTTGCTTAATTAGGACTCTTAGTGCTCTAATTTTAACTTATCTTTAAGCTAACAATGGTTTTGAAGTGAGTTTCATTAACCGAGTTGGAAATACTCTTGATTGTGGTTCCACTCATCACAATCCATTTTGTTTCTGGCACACAATGGAATTCCAGAAGGATGGAATCCAACTTCTTTTTTCTGTAATGCTTTTGGTAATCATGATTTATACAAGTTGTGATAAAAAATTAGAAAAAAAAGTGAAAACCCAGATATATTCATGCTCAAGCTTCAGTGTTAATTTTCGAACAAGGACAGATATTAGTAGCAGATTCATTAATTTGGTCTTCTCTTGTCCAATAGATCCTGATAGCCTCAGGGTTAGCCACTTGACTTTGATAAGCTGCAGGCAGAAATGCTTCCTAAAATGGTAAATTTATCCCTGAGGCTTCTTTGATAATTCTGGAATGACATTCAAATTCATAAGTCGGTTAAATTTTCTTCTACTATAGTTCTTGTCCAGTTCAAAGTCTGTTGGCTGAGGATTTGTTATATAGGTTTTTGGTTGCTATCAAATCTTTTGTCCTGTTAATCTTATATAGATATCATGCTGATTCATTTTGGATTCTCTATTACAACTAGTAGATTTCATGTTTATTCTGTCTTGTAAAAGTGAAATGCACTTTCTATCAAGGATTTTAACTGCATACAAGTTGAACCCCTTCTTGCCTGACTTAAAGAAATGATGAGAAAACTGAGATTGATTCTAAATGCTCTCTGGAATCCCACTTTTGGCTGCAGATGGACTGCAATTACCCAGTTAGCACACCATGGGATGCTATTTGTTCCCATAGGCTACACTTTTGGAGCTGGTATGTTCAAGATAGACTCGATACGAGGGGGGTCTCCTTATGGTGCTGGAGTTTTTGCTGGCGATGGCTCGAGACAGCCAAGTGAAACAGAGTTGGCGCTTGCAGAGCATCAGGGCAAATACATGGCTGCCACAGTCAAGAAGCTTTTCCAGGCTTGATGAATTCTTTCAGATTTCAGCAATCAACCCTCATTTATGATCGTTTCTTCCCTGTCCTGTCTCGATTCAAAATATAGTTGTCTTGTGATTGTTCTGGGCATTTTTTTTACATTACACGGTTTGTGCAAAATATACAATGCCCCGTGTGGGATTGTTTCGCTGTCTTCTCTGTACATGGTCTATGATTCATGGATATGGTGTATGTGTTTGTCAAATAATGCTGTGAAATGTGGAATTTTTTTTGTTAAATTTTGTTCCATTTTGTTGGAAATGTAATTGACTTGGGGATTCAAATGGCACTGTTGTCTTCACTGTTCATATTCTATACATGATATTTCACTGTTCGGTTCCTATTATGAATCAAACAATTCCATGGAATTTAGCTACCTGTATCAATTATTCAACATGAGTACGGGTGTTTGGATTGCTGACATACCTAGGATTTAATACCCTACGAGTTTCTTTGGCAACCAAATGTAGTAGGGTTTGACAGTTGTCCCATGAGATTGGTTGGGGTGCGTAAAAGCTAGTCCAGATGCTCATGGATATCACAAAAAGAAAAAAAAAAAAAATCCTCCCATAGTTCAACCATTTTATCACCTGGAAGCAGCTTCAGATTCCATTACTGCACCCACCAATTTCTATTAGGACACTCATAATCCGAAAACATTGTAACCTTAGTTATTGTCAACAACCACATTTACTCTTGATTTATGTACATCTCCCCCTTCACCAACCATTAGCCAGTATATATATCTCTCAAAAAAAATTTCATTCATCTATCCCTTTTTCTTGCATTGGTTCAGCCAAGCATCAACTGACTGGAGCAACTTCAGATTTCTTCCATTGTCCCATACCTGAGGTTGGTGCTTCTTCTTCTTCATTTTCCCTCTATCTTTAGCAGTATATATATTTGCTTGGAACAAATCTGGTTACTGCAAACTTGGAGAAATCATTCATTTTCGAGTTCAGTTCCTGTTTTGGCTGTGATTCTGTTGGCGTTTTAATTGAAACCTAGCTTTGGCCTTTGAATAATCAATGAGATCTATTACACCTTGTTATGCTAACGATTATATAAGAAGAAGAGGAAGAAGAAGGTATTCATACTTCTCTGATAATACTATAAAAAATTGTTACATGACTAAATTGTATTATGCTGTATTCAGCGATGTTATTCAAGACTTCAGTTTGAACCTTCCAAACATTCAAAGTGATATGTGGGCGGACTCCGATAGTCTTGGAGACGAAGGAGGTGCACTGATGAGTGAGACATCGATGACGAGACTGAGTGTGACAGGAACATCCGAAAGTAGCAAGAGGAAGAGGGCTAGTAATGTTGTTGCTACCCTAAACCGTATTGCTAACACCATGGAACAGATGCCAAAAACAATGCATTTGGCTAATGAACAGCTAGCAAAAATCGCCGCATGGAACCGAGGTTGGCGAGAGGAAGCTGACTGCCAATGGCAGGTGTTGGACGAGGTATTACAAGCTCCCGGTTTGACAATTAGCGAGCGGGTGGATGTTGGTGAGATGTTGTTTGTCGATCAACATAAGACGGATTACTCCTTACTGCTGCCTGATCACTCAAAGGATGTTTACATAAAGCGTCTCCTGAGTAGATGTGATCATAAGTAATAGGGTTGTTTATGGGGAGGATTTAAGGGTAAAAAATGGAGCATCTGCATTTTGTTGATACTTGATGGTATAACTCTATTACGCACTGATTACTTCTATTTTGTTAATCTCGAATAGAGTTACTAGGTTTTTGTTTAGTATGAACAAACTCGTTTTTAGTATGAATAAACTTGTTCAACAGTACTTGATTGTGTTTATATTAGCTTAATCAATAAACTTGTTCAACAGTACTTGATTGTGTTTATTTTAGCTTAATCATAATTGGTTAGTTCTTATAAATATGTGATTATAATTTAATGTTAAACTACTAAATTTAAGTAATGAGTGTAGAAGGATGAATTTGAGCTAGTTATAGAATGCCAGAGTCATCCAAATCCAACTAATTAAAATTAAGAAGTATTTTTATATTAAATGAAGATGTGTAAAATTGATGAATTAAATAATATCAATGATCTTTATTTAAGGTTATTCATAAGGTAAATGACCAATTTTATACCATTCAAAGTCTTTAAAATAGGGTGAAACATTGTAAGTTCGATCTCCCTGCAATGCTATGTAATTCAAATTCCGTCTAACTTTCTAACTTAAACAAAGATATAGCAATATTTATCCTAAATTTTATAAAAAATAATAAACTTGACTACGAATCACATCAAATTTCACGTGAGAAGATCAAATTTCAAACTGATTTATACAAATAAAATCATATCCTAGAAGTTGGAACTAAAATGATAAATAAATAAAACTTCTGATATTAAGATTAAATTTCAAAAACTTAAAAGGCCGTTTGATAATATTTTACATTTTTTTTTTAAATTATGTTTTTCTACAACATATTTTTAAAATCATAAATTTAGATAAAATTTAAAATTAGTTCTTAAAAAGTAAAAAGAAAAGGGAACAAAACTGCACTTCTTATTTATTTATTTTGAAGAAAAGTTATTTACAACTTTTTACTTCACCGTTTTTTTTTCTTTTTTGAATATTTTGACTTCTGGGTTAAATATCTTCGTCCGTAACAGACGCTTTCGCCTTCATATCTTCTATATTTTGTTTCTGTTTGTTTGTTTGTTTTTTTTTAAATTTAAATTAAATTAATTTTTATTTCCATTTCTATACGACGATCTTGAGAAGCACGACTCCGGAACAATTAAGCAACCAAAAAAACTGAGTGAGGGAGAGAGAAGCAGAGACAGAGAGAGAGATGGCGGACACTCTGAGCGCTTTGAGACTTCTAATGGCGTCCCACTCGCCTCCTCTCGACGCCTTGGTCGTACCTTCAGAGGACTATCACCAGGTTTTCTTTCTTCTCCTGCTTCCAATCAGCTGAATTAATCAATATCTAGCTATTACGACTTCTGAATTCTTAGTATCTGTTAATTTTTCAGAGGATCTGATTCCAGCTGTTTATTCTATGTTTCGCTTCTTGAGTCCTGGTTGAATGTTTTTAATGGTCTATACTATCTCTGATTGATCAGGTCGCAAGACGCGAGCTCTTGATTTTATCTTTTTGTAATAGTTTTCCCGATTGTCATTTCGACGTTTGTTTAAAGCCTTATCATCTTTGTATTGTAGTTGTGGTTGTTTTATTTTTCTTTCTTTAATTTCTTGTCACGGGGGTAAACTTTCGGTTAATAATTGCCATCTATGTGTTTTTGCAGAGTGAATATGTATCTGCGAGAGACAAGAGACGTGAATTTGTTTCAGGTTTCGACGGAAGTGCTGGTAAGTATTGCCAGTAAGAAAATTTCGACTACCATTACAAATTCTTTTTTTTCATCTTGTTTTTGCTTTGGTGACTGTATCCTAGTCGATGCTGTGTTAAAAAGATTTTTCGCATATTTTTCGCTAGCTGATGAAACAAGGATTCGAAAAACAGATATAACATGAATATAGAATCACGTAATAACAAGTATGGAGGAGAGAGAAGAATAAGGATCAAAGGTTTTATGCTGGTTTGATTACTTCATGAATCTACATTTGGTTGCTGGACCTGCCAAGCGAAACCACTAAAGGGGGAGTTAGGGAGAAAGCACTTTTTGGAAGAAAATTAATTTAATGTTTCTCTAAAAGCACTTTAATGATTTTTATCTGGTTTTAGAGTTTCTCAAACTATTTTTAATAGTGTTATAATTAGTTAAAATTACCCTTTACCAATAACTTTAACCAAAACACTACCAATTTTATAAAAAATATTTTGTCCTTCATAAACACTTTTAAAAGGAATTCCGAATACACTCCAAGTAAAGGCTCTCAAATTCAGTTCCCAGAATCCATAAAGAACCCATTCAATCAGTCTTCACGAGTCTCAAAGATCCTCAGCTTTAAAAGATTTTATTTCAGCCTAAGCTGTAATCCTCTCTACTTTAAAAAGATAATTGATGCCTTGTATAGCCAATATAAAGTATAAGCTATTGACAGTTTTAGCTATTAATTGTTATTAGGACTTGCCATATCTGCCGACCATACTTCAACATTTGAAAATGTTGCTAGAATTTTAGTTGCAAATTAAGTAGAGAGAAGAAAATGCTCTGTGCGTATTTCCTCGACCTGTTTGATCACGGTTCACGTTCATTCTCTTTTGATAATTCTTTCCCATTTATCTCACTCTCCGCATAATTTTTTTAGTCCTTTTTTTTCCCTCAAGGTCTGGCACTTATAACCCAGAAAGAAGCATTACTGTGGACCGATGGGCGGTATTTTCTGCAGGCAGCTCAACAGCTTAGTGATCAATGGAAACTTATGCGAATGGGAGAGGATCCTGCTGTAGATCTCTGGATGGCAGATGTATGTGACCATTTATCTTTTGATGTGTTTCTAAATGTGGTGGCTTAGGTCTGGTCAAATCCTATTTTACTAGTTCTAAAATAAGATTTTGGGGTTTGAATGAGATTCTAAAGTTAGAAGAATGGAAGTTTTTATTATACTTTGTAATTGTGATTTTTCTCCTTTTGAAGTTTCATACCATGCCAAAAAAAAGAAAAAAGAAAAAAAAGGTTTCATATCATGTTCTGTACAAGATAATTGCTGCTGTGTTAGGCTAAGTTAGTTTTTTCAATTTCCCGTGTCAGAATCTGCCAGCAGACGGAGCTGTTGGAGTGGATCCTTGGTGTGTGTCAGTAGACACTGCACAAAAGTGGAAGCACGCATTTGCCAAAAAGCAGCAGAAACTGGTTCAAACCATCACAAACTTGGTTGATGAAGTTTGGAAGAATCGACCCCCACAAGAAATAAATCCTGTAACCATACATTCACTGGAATATGCTGGCCGCTCTGTCGAAGATAAGTTGAAGACTTTGAGAGGAAAGCTTTCTCAAGAGAAAGCCCATGGTATAATTGTGACCGCACTTGATGAAGTGAGTTTCCTTTTCTTTCCACAGAATCCTTGAACCATTCTTATTAAAACAGTGTTGTGTTTTGTGTTGATTTGTACCAATCTGACCACAGCCCTCTATTTTTTATGGTTTTCCTGTTTCTTACAAATAATTCCTCCTGTTGACAAATATGATGCAAGACATTATAAAATGAAAATATGCAGGTAGCTTGGTTGTACAACATCCGTGGAAGTGATGTGTCATACTGTCCAGTTGTACATGCATTTGCAATAGTGACACTCAGCTCAGCATTCTTTTACGTAGACAAGAGGAAGGTGTCTGATGAGGTGTGCCAAGACGCATGCGCCATGTTTTGTTTTGTAATAGTTATGCATAACAAATTTGAAAGAAAACTTTGCATTTTGATACCATTCTTGTATTTGATTCCAGTAGTTAATTTTTCAAAAAGAAATTAAATATTTGGAACATAATTTTGAGCTTTGCTTTATTTTATTTTTAATTCTCTTAATAAAGGTTTAGACCTTACCAAAAGTAAATATCTCATCCTCAGGTGCGCTTGTACATGGAGAAGAATGGAATTGAAGTTCGGGATTATAGTGCAATAATAACAGATGTGTCCTTACTCGCATCTAATCAGCTTGATTTGTCATCTTTTGTAAAAGGACCTGAAGTTAGGGCTAATGTGGAAGTAGAACTTAGTACGATTGACATAGCAGGATCTAATGGAACAAAAGTGGAAAGCCAGAATAATGGCCTCATATGGGTTGATCCTGCCCAATGCTGCTACGCTTTGTATTCTAAACTGAACTCTGATAAGGTTCTTCTGCAACAGTCGCCACTGGCCCTTGCAAAAGCTTTAAAGGTAGCATTTTGATTTGGAGATGTTTTTTTTTTCATCCAAAGAATGATATGCTTGTGTTTGTTATCATGTGTAAGCAATAAGCCATTACACTGGTGTCTGAGATGATATAAGTATAACATATATCTTATTATCTGCTCCAGGTAGTCAATAACTTTTAATTTATTCAATCATCTTCTTGAAACTCACAACATGGTTAAAAGGGAATTCCTGTTCAAAGTCTATATTCTTTTCATTGCTTGACTACTTTGATTGACCAAATATTCTATAGAACTCTGTTGAGTTGGACGGACTAAAGAAGGCACACATTCGGGATGGTGCAGCTGTTGTACAATATCTTGTGTGGCTGGACAAGCAGGTACATGAGACCTATAGCATCTAAACTATGTATCATTCTGATCGACATAAGTCTAAGCTTACATTCACCACTTCAATTGACCTCTTACTAAGCCCCAAAAACAGACCTGGACATTTCAAATAACATTTTCTGATTTCCTAGCTTGGTTTAAAATTTGCAGCTGCAAGAGAATTATGGGGCTTCTGGTTACTTTCTGGAAGGGGATGGAGTGAGGAAGCCCAAACCTTCGTGAGTTTCTGTACTCATTTTCGTGATTAAGCCATCAGCTTACTGTTGCAAAGAGCACAAATGCCTTTTCCTTTTTTTTTTTTAATGAAAGTTACATATTATGTCAACCTCAACATCCTCACATAGCTGTTATTGCAGATCCTCATTTTACTAATCTTATTTAATGCCAAAAAAACCTTTCTAGGGACTCAAAGAAACTGACAGAAGTTTCTGCAGGTGATAAGCTTGAGGCTTTCCGAGCATCAAAAGAGGTAAGCGTCATTGTTAATCTGTTCCACTCAATGTATACAATATGAACTAAGATTATTAGGTGATTAAATTTGAATTTTGGATACCATGTCTAGCATACTTCTGGAGAAGCAAGCTTAGCTGCAAGTGCAAAATAAGTTACTTTATGTTAGCCCATCCAAGAATCATATATCTCATTGTTGAGCCCTTCTCATTTCATCAACCAGCATTAGCTAATCCTCCCACATTCATGTTCATCTCTTTCAGAGGTTCAGATATTTGCTGGCCTTATTGAGAATTTTCATCTGCAGTTAAAGAATCCTTCAGCAGTGCAGAATATGTTTCTTATGGAAAAAACGGGCAGACTATGTTAAAATATATATTGAAAGATGTTTAGTGTATCTAAGAACAGACACTTAGTCATGCCACAAAAATAGACAGGCCTAAAATCCAGGCTTTCTAGAGGACTAGGTCCATGAAAATTGAGATAAACTTGAACAACGACAGTGTTTTTTTTTCTCTAAATATATGATTACAATGAAATAGACTTATATTTACTTTAATTTGCATTCAATCATGTACATAACAAGCCCTATAATTGACATTGGTTGAAAAGAAAAATGCGTTTTAAATGGTCTCTACATGCATGTTGTTCATTTTGGAAATGATAGGGATTGATTGTGATAGAGCCTGAGAAGTCCGTGTCTGTCCAAGATCCAGAAACTATTCTAGCTTCCTACTATCAGCCTAACTCTTTCCCTTTTTCTTTCCCTGTACTTTTGCTGATTTCACATTCTTTTGCTGACTTCACTAAAATTAACAAGTAACAAATATTCAAAAGACCATCCTTTCCTAATTAACTACTTGCCTCTGGCTCTGCATGTCTATTTTCCTTCCTTAGGTTCACGCTTCTTCCTTCTATAGTGTAAATGAGGCGAATTAGCAGCCTTACATTTTGTTTGTATTTTCAGAATTTTAGAGGCTTGAGTTTCCCTACTATTTCATCTGTTGGTCCAAATGCTGCAATTATACATTATGGACCGCAAGCAGAAACATGTGCGGAGTTGGATCCTGAAAGTATCTATCTTTTTGACTCGGGAGCTCAGGTTAGTTGTACATGCAAACCTTAAATGATGCTAACAATGATCTTTACTTTCTGTTTCGACTACCCCTAACCATAATGGTTCATTGATAAAATTCATTCTGTTTCAATTCTTCCCTTTTTGTTTATGTATTTTATAGTATTTGGATGGAACAACCGATATCACGCGGACGGTCCATTTTGGTTTACCTTCAGCACATGAAAAAGCTTGTTATACTGCGGTGAGTCACTTTAGATTAATTATTAATGAAACCGTTTGTTGTGCTATGTATGTGCTCTCTCTTTTCTGACTCTATATCAACTGACTTTGAAAAATGATGAACCTTAGTACAATTTGATGTGCTTTTAACGGTTATTTATATTTATTTATTATTTCAAGGAGAAACTGCCATTTCATTGTTGCATGAAAAGAACAAAAGAAGCAGACGGAACACTTGACTGTCAAAAGAGATTACAACAATAACTACTCTGGTTGGTCCAAGATCAAAGAAGAATTGTAATTCGTTCCGAAGAATGATATAATTAATAAGCCCTGACATCTTTATAAAGTTTTCTAATCCTAATTTGCCTGCTATATGGGTCGTGTTTGCAAGTGATGTAAATTGGAATAGTTATCATTTGATTAACCTCATTATTTGTTGGCTTCAAACTAGCCCTTGGTGTTAGTTGAGTTTTTCTAGCCGTTGGTTCTTAGTTATAAGTTATGTAACAGTGTAATAAATACCACTACTCGAGTTGTAAAAGGGCAGATTATCAAATTTTCTTTCATGTGGGTTTACACCACAAACATCATCTTAGATTTTGATGCTGTGCATGTTATTTAAGGAATCAAGATTATCTATTATGTTCTTTTACTATTTGTCTCAGCTCGTTAAAATTATTAAGTCCATCTATATGAACTAACTAAATTTGTACTGCAATGATGGTTATATCTGACTGAAGCAACATCTCCACAGGTTCTCAAAGGCCATATTGCTTTGGGAAATGCAAGATTTCCAAATGGCACAAATGGTATCAAGAATTCTCACATTTTCTGCTCTGTATTTTTTTTTTCCATTAAGCTGATCGGAGATACATTGACTTCCTATTTGCAGGCCATGCACTGGATATTCTTGCTCGAGTTCCATTATGGAAGGATGGTCTGGATTATCGACATGGCACTGGCCATGGCATTGGTTCTTACCTTAATGTTCATGAAGGTAATGAATTACTGCCTTCCACATTTTTTATTCAGTAATGTGTAGAAAGTAATGATTTTTTTTTTAATTTTGCGCAGGACCCCATTTAATTAGTTTCAGACCACAGGCTCGAAATGTTCCACTTCAAGCTTCAATGACGGTGACGGATGGTAAGTATTAGGACGTCATTGATATTCACTACACTTATTGGTGAACTCTTACATGGGTTTCACTTTCCCGTATTGATTTTTTTCCACTCGAATTTTCCTTGAAAACGATGCAAAAATGAGATATTTGATGTCTATTCCACCGCCTCCCTTATTTTTCTCTGGAGTTTGTCAAGTGTTTTTTGGTGCGATTATCTTTACAACAAACCCACTTTAGCTTATTTTCTGAACTCGGTTACTTTCGTTGGATTTCATAAACATAAATGGGTTAGATTTTTAGTCCTTCATTGTTAATGCCTTCTCAGAGCCTGGCTATTATGAGGACGGTGCCTTCGGTATTAGATTGGAGAATGTACTTACAGTGAACGATGCCGACACGAAATTTAATTTCGGCGATAAAGGCTACTTATCATTCGAGCACATAACATGGGTAGAGCTCCTATTTTCATTTGCAGCTCTTCTTAAAATAGAGAGACACAATTTCTTATATGATTTTAACTTTTGATTGTTGGCCAGGCACCATACCAAAAAAAGTTGATCAACACAAGTCTCCTCACATCTGAAGAATTGGATTGGGTGAACACTTACCATTCAAAATGCAGGGATATCCTTGCTCCATATTTGGACGAATCAGAGAAAGCATGGCTGAATAAAGCCACCGAGCCCATAACTGCTTGATCTCTCTGGGAAACAATTGAAGTTATGCTTCAGAACTCGTATGCTAGCCACATCTCGTTTCTTTTAATCATATCATCTTCACTTGGCGCCTTTCGAGTCTTTTAAATAGTTGAGTATCATTACGCTTACCTTTCTCCACCTTGTCGATATTTGTCCGAAGTTGTCAGTGTGTGCAAATCCTTATGATATTAGTGATATTATTTTCTAGAAAATGAGTTTATTCTCATTCTGATCAATATAACTGGTTGAAGTTTCTGCCTCAGCCAACATATGCATACATTAACATTGGTATACATAAGTTGGAAATTTGCTATTGATCGGTGCTAAATATTTTCATGTTGAAATGCAACTTTTTACGACGCTTCCTCTCTTCAAATTTTTCCTATTGGGAGTATATGAAGTCTTGGAATGTTCATGCATGAATATGAATTAGAACTCCCAACTTTTCTTTTTGGAAATATGAGTGTCCATATGCATTATATTTAACCAGAAAATAAAGAATGCAACTCTTCTTTTTTTTCCCTTGAATATTTGCATAATTATATGGTAACTAATTAAGTTCTAGGCGGCAAGATTTGATTCATGTGGACAGGTTATATTTCAGTAATGTTGAGATTTAAATGTGAGTTTTGTCTCGGGAAATTGGACTATTTTCTATTTTGGCTGATGCTTGAAATTTCAAAAACTTTATCCATTCTTAATTTGAGATAATACATTTTTCATGTTGTTTGCTTCATGTTCCACAATTGTAGGATAGGGGATCGAACTATCGGCTACGGAATGGTAATAAGTATTTTATTGATTGAGTTATGCTCGGAATGATATATTGTTGGCCCTTCAGGGCAAGAATTTGAACCTGACTTCTATGATTACCATTAGGTGTGAAACCAAAAATTTACACGTGGTCCTCTCGCCTTGATATACGTGTCCAAACATTTGTTCGGCGAATATAGGCGCCAGTATGACGTTTTCCAATACTCCCTTATAAAAGGTAGAGTCCCCTACCCACACATGTACGCTATATATGTGCTTCTAACCAAGTTTGACACCAATTCATACTAAATACTAATTTAAGTTGAGTGTACGTTGTCGAGCACCATACTTTTTAAATATTGATTGGGAGCTCACCTCGTCCAAGTACCTTGTTAAATATTGATTAAACTCAAAATTGTAAGTCGATGAGTATGATAAATTAATTTTTTAACTGGTTATATTTTTATCAACCCCATATTTTTTTCAACTATAGTCGGTCTTTTTTTATATATAAAAATCCACATGTTTTAACAATGTGAAGTTGATATTCAACATCTAACTTTTTGCATAATTCTCTGACCAATTGCTAGATTGGTCATAAAACTCCGCATATGAGCTGCATAATTCTCTGACCAATTGCTAGATTGGTCATAAAACTCCGCATATAGCTCATATGATAAAATTTCTGACTTTTATTTTTGTATTTTAGTTAAAAACAATATGTGGGGTGAAAATTTGAATATCTTACTTTTATAAAAACCATAATCATTCAACATTTTTTATATGTAAATAATAAATGGTAAAATACCAGACTCGTATTAACCTAAAGCTTTTTATGGGAGAAGCAAAAAGAAAAGAAAAAGAAAACATTGGGCCTAATTGAAGTTGGAAGAACCATAAATAACAAAAATACAGTCCATAATGGTTTGCGTTGGGGGGTTTTGAAGAAGGCCGTTAAGGTTCAAAGGCTGAGAGATGAGAGGGTGTCCTGTTAGCCGTTAGGCATGACAGTGAAAGAATTTTGAGGGAAATGGGAAGCTTTCTTACTTTTGCTGACCAAACAATTTGGAAACTGACCACCCTTTTATTAGTAAACCCTCCCTCTTCACCTATTAATTCTTCGCCATTTCTCCTGCGAGTTATTGGACACACAAACAAAGATTAAACAGC
>NW_019104492.1:1571283-1595835 GCF_001995035.1 Momordica charantia
GTGGCGACCACGTAAAGAGTGGGTTGCAGGTTATGGTGGAGGGAGAGGCGGGTTGCCAACTCAAGGGCGGGGATGAGGTGGCCCATCCCGGGGCTTACCAGTAAACCCACGTGGCTTTTGGATTCCTCCACAACCATGCCTCTCTCTCTCAAACAACAAACAACAAATGAACTAAGGAGATTCAAAGATGAAGCTCTTGCCTGTGCTTCGAACTCCACCCTCCTATTTATAATGCAAAGACAATAATATATATATATTATAGGTACTCTAACAATTTATATTGCCTCCTTCTTCTATTAATTTCTTATGAAGGTCTGTAGAAGATATCTATAGACCGATAAAAAAGTATGTAAATATTATTGTCTATGTTGTTTTTTTAATTAATATAAAAAAATTCGATTTTATATTTAATATCTACAAGAGTTAATTGTGTTAATTAAGATGCAAAAAATATTTGACTTCCTGACCAAAAAAATAAATAGGAATCTAAAAAAATTTATTAAAAATTAATGAATTATCAATTTTTTAACAGCAGTAAAAGTAACCAATTATTTTTTTTTTTATGTAAAATCGTGTAAGGAGGTTGAAAAAGACAAAGCTGATGGGAAAGCTGAAAAGACGAAGTTGATTGGAAAGCTGACTGTGTATTTGAATGCAATGGAAGAAGCTTGCACTCAAGTCAGGGTACTATCACATGCAAAAACGGAAATTGGAAATCCCCAACTTTCCAAACCCATATAAGACTTGAGTGGTATATATTAATTAATCTCTTTTATTTTTTTGGAAGACCAATCTTAATTAGAGAATAAATGATATTAGGTAAGTTTTAATCTTTTAATTTCTTACATTTTTGGGTCAGTATAGTTTAGCAGCGCATATTTCCTTTTTTGATAACGAAAGTTTAATTAAATTTTCGCCCCAGCTTTATTGTATTTAGGAAATTAAAAATAAAAAATTCTTACAATGGTCGGTTCATGTGTAAGACTGGCTGGAACAATATTATAATTAAGAAGTATTGACCTTCAGATTTGAGGTACCACCTTTTCTTTTGTGACGAGCTAATTAATTAACAGAGGAATAATACAATTTCAAATCTGTTACATGAAGAAAATGAAAATGTGGATCTCGTAAATAATAATTAAATTAGGCTAATAATTTTGGTAAATGAAAATAAATAAATTTGCAATTTGCATCGAAATGTGGGTTTCGTGTCGGATAGAGAGAAACTCGAAACTATCAGCTCAGAAGACGACCAATTGACCCTCCATCAATCTTTGACCAAACCCCAACTTTGGGATCAGTTATATAAGCGAGCGCTATCCCCTTTTATACTTATCCTTCAAATCTTCACCTTCTTTATTATAAATATATAAATGTTTCTTTAAAATGAACAAAATTTTAAGATTAAGATGGAGTATTTGAAGGTTTATTGAAAAAATCATACAACAGCGTAAGAAAATGAGATTCAAACTGAATATTTATATCTTTAACTAATTTTAAGAATAAAAGTAAAATGCTGATTTCTTATTACTGGCTTCGATAATGGTAAAACGATTGTTTATAAGTTGAAATGGTCGGCGTTACGTTGACGGAACAGAAACGACAAAATTCCTAATGTCATTTACTCATTTTATTTTATTTTTTTTGTGTTATTGRATTTAAATAATGTCAGTTCTCACAGCTGCTGCATTGGATACATGTGCTCCATGCCACCTTCTCTTCTTTTTTTTGCTCTCTCTCTTTCTTTTACTTTGGATTTTAATGACTTTTAACTTTTATTTATTTTAATATATATATTTTTAGACTGTTTTAGAACTTTAAATGAATAAATATTAAAAAAAATAGGCTAAAATAAATCAAAATCGAAATTACATGAACTAAAATAGTCTTGAATGTTTGAGAAATAAATTTACCATTTTTAATTATACCTTAAATTCTTAGACTTGGTATTAGTACTTTTATAACTTTGGTTTTCCTTTCAAAGGTTGAAAAATCAAAACAACAATTAATAAATAATTAAATTAAGGTTGAATAGTTATTGGTGGTTGTATTCTTCTAGGTGGTGGAGAGGCAGCTCTTGAACCTTAGACTTGTATTTTGGATATTAGTGGAAGCCACACATTAATTAGTCTATGCCCAAACGACATGTCAAATTGTGCTAAGGACTATCGTTAAATGCACCATTTAATAATGTTTTAATTTCAACTCTCTTATATATAGATATTAGTTAGAGAAATTTTGAATGTTTTAATCCTTAACTTCATTAATTAACATACCTTGTTTGTGTGTTGGCCACACAATTATTGTTGAAACTTCAACTGTTTAAAAGAAGGTTTAATTTAAATTAAATTGTTCGCGTGTTAGGTTTTGAATAATAAAGTTATATGAGTATTCATATAACAGTATTTTAAGATGGAGGAGGCATTGGATTTAATACATGTATATGTGTGTAGGACAGTGATTGAGTAATACTCCAATTTATTATTATAAGGGATAGAAGACGAGATAAAAACTTGAAGGATTATTAATTAATAGCGTATTAGTTGATTTCCTACTTCATATTCAATTTTGAGGATAGTTTTAAATATAAGAAATATTATGGTTGACGTTGGATTTTGGATGAGGTGATTTATCAAGACAAATTTCAAGTCTACTGAATTGACAACCTACAAACAGATCTTCACATCGATGTGGTGTTCGACTGCATGCACTCTCTTCAGGATGAACAAATCAAATCCAAAAATGGGATCCTACCAAGATCGATTAGATGTTGGGTTAGTTTTTCCCCACTGGATACATGTTTCAAGGCAAGAAGGATATGACTATATTTCAGATTTCAAACTAAGTAATGAAATAAATTAGCAACAGCTTAGTCTCAATGACAATCAAGACACCAATACAAGTAGTTTACTAGCATCATCTACAGGCGCTTGATAAAACCATTATCTTCACCGCGAGTCATCAATCATTCCACAAATGCTCAGTCCTTGGTTAAAAAGTGAACAGTTTCAAGCACCTTTTCTAGGCCTACCACAAAGTGTAATTCTATCTTACCATGAAATATTTAGGGATTTTGACATCTACAGTGTTTGGGGAAGAGAATACCCTGGACACGTGGAGGACCCCTATTGGTGTAACTCATGAGTCATGCCTAGCTCGGACYGCCGAGATCACCACCGCTAGCGTTGACAGATGCTAAGTATGAGGGCCGAGGTGAACCTGGCCGAGGTCCGATCTACCGGGAAGCTCGGTGGGGGCCGAGGTGAGCTACTGTCAGCGGCGTGATTATCGGGTGTAACCGTCGGTCCCGAGATTACCGGGTGTAACCGATGGTCCCGAGATTGCCGGGTGTAACTGTCGCGAGATTAGCGGGACTACCACCCATAAGTAGAGGACCTCACTCCACGATCAGATACGATGATTTCTGACCTCGAACTAAACTGGGAATCCGACCTATACTGACTTGATCGTCGGAGTGCTCACCTTTTTGTGCAGGTCCGCCCAAGTATTCAGATCGGTCCGGAGGCCGCGTTCGAACTACAATCAGAAATACAATGTTGTGCATATCCTTGCATAAATATACAGTAATCTGGGGAAATCTTTCAAAGTCTTATGCTCCCAACATTTTTTTTTCTTAAAAATATATTTCAATGTTAACGAAGTTTTAGTTTTACTTTCACAATTTTTTTTATTTCGTACAAACAAGTAGATGGGAACAAAATAGTTTTTCGAAATTCTCAATTTAAAATTAAATAAAATAAATCAACCGATACATTTAAGGACAAAAAAAAAGGATTATACAGATTGGGATTGCTTGACTGGAAGGAATCCAACTATTTATTTTTCCTGAAACATTGACCAAAAAGATTGTTAAAAAATAAATTGGATAAATCAAATTAAAATATTTGTCATGAACTGATTGACTAAAGAATTCACCTTTTACATGGTTGGACAGAAGATTTTGATGTGACATTTCCTTTGACTTTATTTATTATAAAGTATGTTGTTTTATTGTCCAAATTAAATGCCAATATTATCCTAATATATACATCACATGCCATTTTTCTAATGGTTGGCCGATTAACATGTTTAATTTTAATATTTTATCACATTGTCTCTAGGTATCCATGTATATGTACTAAATACTTTGGAAAATTTTTCGGTTGTATTAAGAGTGTGTTTGAAGGTATTCTAAAAAAATGTATGAATAACTTGTTGGTTTTATTTTTTATTTTTTATAATTTTAGTGATTATACATACATATACGCATGTGTAAATATATAACTTGAGGTAGCACTAAAGATAGATAACTTGAGTTAGGAGTGCGATGTTAAATTTTAATATAAAAAACAAATAACAACGCAACAATAGAAGACATTTTTACTAAATTATTTTCATTAGAAATTATTATTTGGCCTACAATTATATTTTCTATAATAATTACAATATTTGAGATAAGAGATTTTAGTTTCAATAAAAATTTAGTTTAGTTTGATTATATTGATTAATTTACTTTAATAATTTTTAGGCTAATAAATGTTTTTATTATGCTCAGCTTTAAAAATTTAGTTTCTATTATTTTAAAAAGTTGTATTTAGTTCTTTACTTTAAACACAATTATACCATTTCCACTAGTTAATATTTAAAAAAAGAAGGGTTGATTTTCATTGAAGACGCAATTTAGAACTTTAGTTTGTAAAATGTCTTTGTTGATCCCATATTTTGATCCACTAATATTGTGTATATAAAAATAAAAGGTTAAATAAAAAATTAATCTTTAGATTTTAGTAATTATTTAGTCATTGTACTTTCAAATGGATAACAATTTAGTCCCAATTTTAATATGTAAGTCTTTATAATTTAAAATTTGTAGCAATTTAATCCCGATCATTTAAAATGTTATTAAGATTTAATAAAACTTCTTATATATATATATGTAAATCGATAAACTAGGACCGTGTTTTCAAATTTAGTCGCATCTCCACCCAACCCCACATACTTTACTAAAAAAAATCTAGTTTCAGGTTATTGGTGAATTGGTGATGAGGCTATTATTATTATTTTATTTTTTTACTGCAACAAATGGGAAGCAAGCAAGAGAGATCAAATCAAGCTGCAAAATTTAAAACAAGCTTCAGCCTTCAAAGCCATTACCAAATATGGTGACCCGAAGTTTTTTTGTAGTCCATTACACCAAAGGACTGTATTTCAAAAATGGAAAAAAAAAATTGTAGTGGCCATAAAGAGATCAAATCGATGGACCCGCATATATATTGAAATTCAGAAAGAATTCTAGTACCAAATTTATTCTTTTCCTCCTATTTTGCAATAAAAAGATGATGTAAAACCTATACGTTTTATTGTTTCATTAAATTTCTTTCATTTCTCATCTTTACCTCACTGCTTGCTTACTGATGTTACTCGATCTAAACAACGTCGGAAAAAGCGGTGCGTCCTCACAAAGGGGGTCACAACGACCAGGCCAAGGCATCCATGAAAAAGAAAGCCACCGATATGAAGATCGAGCTACGGCACGGCACGGGTGCAGGCAGAAAGGGCTCTGTTGAATTTGAGAAAGCAGATTATTAATAATTCGGCAAGCAAGTCAATTAATTGGTCGGTAAGCAATCTGCAAAAAGAAGCACCTAAAGGTCCAGTAGCCGAAAAGACAGACTTCTCATGTCGCGGCCCTTTGGCCCCTTGTCCTGGCCCTTGGATTCCTTGCTCATCTGGACCACAAGATAACAGGCAGCCACCACACTGCAGAAAGCTCAGAATTGCCCCCTCACCTAAAACTCATTTCTCCTTCACCCTCTGGACATCTTCTTGGAACCCAACGTTCACATAATTACAGTATTTATTTGCAGTTCAACATCCAGTTTGTAGAGTATAAAGGATGGAGCCAACATCAACAGACTAGCAAATCTGAGATCTAGAAATATAGGCCAGGAAATATGTGTYTTGCTCGGGATATTGATATATATAGACACTAGATAGGCCCTTTGGAAATATGGTATATGATTGACCTTGGATGAAAACAGAAAATGGAAAGAACCATAACTGACCCGGAAAATGGGCAAATGTTCATAACAACTTTCCCACTGTTGTTCATTTCTTTAGCGTTCTGCAAGGATAGAAATTTGTATCAATAATGCCAAGCAAGATGAATTAGAGATTCTATATACAAGAACTTTCTGATACACGTGGGCAAATTTGAAGGATCACAAGATCCAGAAAAAATTGAAAGCGCTCCAAGGGGGATGAAAAATATATAACCATCACAACGGCATTGTTCTTCTCATTCTCCAGCACAGAATGCAGTCCTTTCCTGGGTCTTGACTCAAATGTTGATTGCTCTTCCACTACAAGATGTAACAACTTCAGATTCTTGCAAAGGCTCCAAAGAGAAAGAACTGTTCAAATGAAGGCATAAGATGGCACCGGGTTCGGTCTAATGGTAGCAGAAGTGCAGGTCCAAGCTAAGAAAGTAAACATATTTTGTGAATATAAACCGATAACCTTTAAAGAGCAGGCACTTAATTTCTTGAAATAAATATCTTCAAGTGGATGATTAACCACGGGCCTTCCCACTCCCAAGCGTAAGCTCCAAATCATCCACCCCAACTTCATGAATTCTCTCACCCTCCCATGGCTTCACTGTGCCACTCTCAAATTTCTCAAATTCAAACTCACTGCCTCGTCCCCTATCAGATGATGGGGCACCCCAGCCCATTGCTCCATGTCTGTCAACTGCATCCTCGAGACAGTTTTGTTGATTCACTGGTTTCATCAGATTAAATGTAGGGGAAGGAGGAGCCATAGAAGGTGTCACAGTCTGGAAACTGACCCAGCGGCCAGAGTCCACAGTTGAAGCATCAGACTCGTCACATTCTGGAATTGTTGCTGGTGTAAGATGGTGGCATCTTGTAGGACTTGAAGGAGCAGAGGCAGCAAAGAGGGGATGGCGGAAAGAGGCCACGTAGCTATTGGAAATGGACTCCCAATCTGGCTTTCTCTTTGAACCCCTAGACGTTGGGGAAGAAAGAGGGGGAGTGACAGGTGCACTGTTTGATATCCTAAGAGGAGGGAGATTAGCAGGGATAGAGGATATGTTTTGAAAGAATGGCAGAAGATAAGAAGATGGATTTCCATCAAATCGAGATGGACTCGGAAAGGAAGATGAAGAAGGGCTGGCATGATAGGAAGGTACAGGACTTGGGAAGCATGAGGACTGTGGGCTTGGTTGAAGAGAGGAACAGGCACTCATGTTTGCAGAAGTGCCAATATCAATCGGAGGTGGCTTGCATCCCTGTTCAAGCCAACAACATAAGAGGTAAGAAAAATAGACAAGGCATCAAAAACAGATTGCTGAAATCATAAACAGATAACGCAGTCCCTCTAAAAGTTATGGAGGAGCATCCAAAACTAGCGCAAGAATAATCTTTTTAGCAGCTTGCAAGTTACATCTAAAACATCAAAAAAGGGAATGACACGGGAAATGCCTAATTAAAGCTCAATAAATTTGGGAAAGATAAATAAACTGGTACACCTTTCTTACGTACTACTACAGATTACAGAACCTCGCAGATTTAGACATATCAACTGCTTAGGAATTCTAGATCTAAATGAGGAAACTATAACACTGCTTTCTCGTTTCGGCCTCAGTCATTTACTCATTTCATCAAAATAATTGATTCTTATATTCTCGGTTTCCCAGATATCCAGATCTAACAAAATAAAAGCACATAATCAAAGACTAAGCCAAACAACGAACTCGAATATAAATAGAAACGCGCAAGTAGAAAAGAAAGACCTACTACGACAACAAGAAACACAAATCTGAAGAAGAGATCATGATCACCGCGCTCAAAAAGCAAAAAAGTACGAAAAATCAAATAAAAAAGGTAGCGAGGGAGCGCAGAACCTTGCGATAGGTGGTGCCATCTTCTTCAACCACCCAACCAGCTTCATTACAAAGCGCCTTCAAGACCTCGTTGTTGTCACAGTGCTTAGGGAGTTTATAGTTCCCCTGAGCTCTGAGACCAGTGTAGATCTTAGCAGCAATGGCCCTCCGCCTCCTCTCCCTCCTCTTATTGTTCTCCCTTTCCTTCCATGTCGGCGTCCTCCCCGATGACCCCCTCCCCGTCATTGCTTCAGGCGACAATAAATCACTCTGCAGCAGCTCCCCGTTCTTCTTCAGCATCGGCAATCCAGCTCCGGATTCCTTCTCATTCTCTCTCGTTTTCTAGGGTTTATTCTCGATCAGAGAGCGGATTCTCGAGGGGAGGAGAGAGAGCGCGTGTGTAAAGTACTGCACCAGACTACCAAGCTAACTTCACGAGAAGAGCGCGTTCTTTGTTGAACTTCTGCACAAGGAACCGCACTTTTAGATTCTTCCTCCGCTAGGGGTAATTTGGGTATTAGAACCAATGTTCAGGGTCATTTAGAGAATTGTGACAGCATCATTCTTTTTTAATTTAAGTTTGAGTATATGTTTAATTTCGATTGTTGATAAATAAAAAGTTGTCGCATTGCTGGGTCCCAGTAAAAACACTTGTCACGGCACGTGGATCGGTTGGCTCTGTGTCATACCTCCTCACTCACATTTATTTATTGTTTTATATTTTCTAGTTTTATTTATCATTATTTAAAAATTAAAATAAATTAGTCAATTAAAATATAATTTAATGGATAAAAACCCTTTATATAGTTCGACTAGCAAATAATAATAATATAACAATCTTTCATTTCTTTTTAATTTCATTAATTCTTCCAAAATTCATCGATAAAAAAATAATAATAATAATTGCCCCGTGACCTTATTTTAATCATAATGAGATTTGTTAAACAAATAATTAATTAAATTTGAATATTCTCCTCAAAATTGCAGCGTGAGAAATTTCGAGGCAAGGCTGACATTGAAGTTTTGGTTTTTACCTTTTTGGAATTCACGTAGGAAAATAACAGTTAGACCGGTCAAAGGTATTCCCTTTTTTTTTTAATTATTTTGATTTGTATTTATTTATTATCGCTGTCGTTGAATTTTTGCTTCACTTTTTATTTTTAAAATATTCCAGTCAGTTTTTTAACCCTCTATTTTAAATAAATTAACTTTTAAACTTCCAAATCTTCTATACATTTCGTAATTTCAGTTATCATTTTCTTCATAAATTATGTCATATATTGATCCATTTTAAAAACCAACCTTTAATCAACAGCATGTATGACTTCATCTATTCATCATAAGTGAAGAAAAGAAAAACGAACTAGGATTCAATATTTAAAAAGATAAAAAAAGATTGGAATAAAAATTAATTAATTAATTAATTTAGGTGGACCTATATGATTGACCACAGGCTTGAATCAAAATAATAAGCCAACCAAAAGTGTAGGCTGTAGTGGATCAGGCGCCACCGTCTGTGGTCCTACAAAATTTCCACCATTATTGCTTTCCTCTCCTCCAATTTCCATTCTCTGGACCCCCTACTGTTTGCATTCAACAATAATTCAAAATGCGATTTCTACTCTCAGCAATAATTTCAATTTTGAATTTTTTGATATTTCATCCCCACATTTCTTTGACTAAAAAAGACAAGACATACAATTTAATTTGTAATGTATTAGAGGTATAAAGCTGAGATGGGTATTAGAAATTTGAGCTACATAAAATTAATTGTAAACCTATAATTTGTAGTGATGGATGAAATCTCGTCATTGCTAGAGAGTCTCCAGTCGAGTCATCTTAGCCATATTGTAGCGAGAAAAATAGGTAATAATTAATTAGAAATACTTTTAATGAAATGGTAGCTAGGGATAAGAGCGTGCATCTCCGACGCATACCCATAGTCCAATGGTGAAAAAGTAAACATATCATACATACTTCATTGTCATCGAAACGTTACTTTTATCACTTGTTTCAATTATCAAAAATGCTATGCTACATGTGTTCGAAATGCCCAATATTTTTTGATTTTTTAGTTCATATCACTGTTTATTTTACTGTGAGTCTTGTGCCACCTTAGATGGCTAGTGATTGGACTAAAATAGTTAGTAGCTGAATGAAAGAACTTCATACTCCAATAATGATAATTATATTTCTTTGATTAATATGTCCATGTGTGTTAATTGGGACCATAATCATCCTCATATGTTGTTGTCACATGCGTGGATGTATGGTATGACCTCTCTCGACTTTCAATAAATGTATGTTTAATGTTATAGGTCATAGAAATGCAGGAAGATAAATTAATTACATGTATGTCCTGACATAAAATCATGTAAATTTTAGCTTTAAGAATGACTAACCAAAATTTAAAACATATTTATATTATTAGGGGGGCAAATCAGAAAGCTCGTTAAATCGTACAATTTGCACTTCATAGTAGTTTGAAAACAAATCTTTAGGGTCATCCGATGCAATAATGGATCGTGGATCGATTCTTTAATTTTCACCCCGTGATGGACGAATGAAACCTACATTTGCTTTCTTAAATTATAATATTTTTGTTTGTTTATAGTTAAATCCATGTTTATGTCAATCCACCGATATTGAAATTAAAAAAATGAATATTTTTAAAGTAGTACCATTCGTATAACTTAAATAATAGGTAAAAATTCTAGGTATGAATTAACACTACTAATTAGTTGTGCTATATTAAACTTAATGAAATAAAAAACACTGCTAATTAATTGTGTTATATTAAACTTAACGAAATAATTAAAGTTATTAATATCTTGTTAAAATTCTATTATATAAACAAATCCATGAAGTTTAAATTTTTGTAGTATACTTCTATTTGTTAAATATGTATATAGTGATTTAAAAATTATTTCATGGATATGCTTGCACATGTGGTGCGATTTCAATGGGAACATTGAAGATTTGCTAGTGCTAATTTACTTTAAAATAGACTATTATTATATGATATAAAATTAATATAAATACCAGAATTAATTTAGTCCGCAACATCCATCACTCACCGCTCTCACTAGGGATCTGTGCGACTGAGTTGTGAATCTATGATATCAACAATCACRACAATTATCTCCATAATTTAACCAACAACTAATATTCTACCATATATATATATACATAACCAAATCTAATTTATGAACTAAAATACTCTAACAAAATATTGATTAAGAATTTGGATGAAGACTCTACCTTCAATGCTTCAACATCAACGAATATATGTACACACAACATATCTGCACTTCAGTGTACTACTAAGTCCAACATATTTCAAATGCTTAAGTTAGATAAAGAATTGTTGAAAATAACAAAAGATATAATTGTATGACGTTATGTTTCTTCTATCTTTCTCTTATTTATAGAGAGAATCTTCATGGATTGGTTTAGGTATATCATCTCGATCATGTTCAATCAAATCCAACCTTAATTGGGTGATTCATCGCAAAGTTCCAACTCCATTATTTCCTCAACCTCACTTCAGTACAATAATTTCATACATAACGTCATCTATTAGAGTTAAAACGAAAAGGAAGAAGACAAATCGAATTACCCGTATTACATTTAAAAAACATATTCTTAAAATTTTAGTATAATTTATCCATTTATTACCCTTCAATTTTCAATATATAATTAGATTTAGAGCGATGAGAATTTGGCGTGTTATAAAAATTGATGGGTTGTCTTGTGGCATGGGCATGGGCCGCATGGCATAGAATATAAGGGAGAGGCGTGTTGCGGGAGGATGGGGCACGTGCGGATGGAGAAAGGGAAGGGGTGGAGAAGGCGACAGACAGGACCGGGCAGCTGGAGGAAGTTATGACTTATGAGGTCACTACACAACACAAGCCTAGCCGCACGTGCAGTCGACAGACAGGAAAGCGTGCCTTTTTTTGTCCTCCCGGGACCACCACCCCCCGTCTTGTCTTGTTTTCTATTGCTTCTCTCCCACGTGGGGGACCCATGCCCCCACCCACCAATAATTAATATCAATAATAATAATAAAAAAACACATTTACATACTTATATTCACTAATGGGCCTAATGAGCCCATGGGTCCGGAAATGAGAAGAGGATAGAGGCCCAATTGTCACGGCTTGGCCCGGCCCATCAGATTTCAAAATTAATCCCAGACCCGCCGCCCGCCTCTCACTTTCAAATCCGGACCGTCCGTTTCGTCTGCGTTAATTTCACGCTCATTGAAGTGATCCCTCTCCTTCTTTCGAATTCTGGATCTGCCACTTTCCAGTTCTGCTCACCTTCGTTCCAACGCGATGAGGAAGGGAACCAAGAGGAAAGCTAGTAAGAACGAAGATGCTAAGTTCGCGGAGAAGGAGAACCGTAAAGAATCTACCACAGCCACAGCAGCTACTCGAGCTAAGCGAGTCAAGGCTTCCAAACCTGATTCCCAACCGGAGTACTTCCAGGATAAGCGCAATTTGGTACACAATTAACCTTGCATTTTCACTCTGCATTTCGCATTTCTGAGTCTTTGGTGTTTGATCCCAATCTGGAAATAGTTGTATTTGATTACTGAGAAGTATAGAGGATTTGAGAATGAATAGACCTTGGATTGCTATTTGCTTCGCAGTATGTCTTTACAGCACAATTTCGTTAAGCTACTAGAACAGTGGGCAACTCATCAGGAATTTGCCGCACTCTGTTCCTTTATGATAACTGATAACCACGTAATTTTATTCAAATCGTTGGAAGAGGAGTGCTGTTAATAATAATTAAATGTTGCGGATTCTGAGGATTTAACTGATCGAGAATACCTACTTGTCTTATTCAGGAAGACCTGTGGAAGGCAGCGTTCCCTGTGGGAACAGAGGTCTGTCTTTTTTGGAACGTGGTATATTGGTTCTCTATTGTGTGGACAATTTTATTTTGTCACTAACGCTTAATGGTTTTATAACATCAGTGGGATCAACTGGATTCTGTTTACCAGTACAATTGGAATTTCTCGAATCTTGAAGTGAGTTATAATTCTGCTGTATCTTTGTAGTTTCATCCCTCTATTTCTCTGACTATAGTATTGGATATATTATACCCTTTCAAGTTGTTACAAGGATTAAAAGTGAAGTTCTAATCATGATCAGGATGCATTTGAAGAAGGGGGGAAACTATACGGGGAGAAAGTTTACCTATTTGGTTCTACAGAGCGTAAGTAACTTAAAACTCGAGCTCCTCTTTTTCCATCTTTGAGAAGACCTGAAAAACTATACACGTCCCTTTTTATATGATTTTCTATCATTGCAGCACAACTTGTCTCTTTCAAGGGTGAAAGTAGAGTTATCTGCATTCCTGTAGTGGTGGCTGTAAGTTGTTCGAATTATTTGTTTTACTGTCTTATTGTAGATTGAAATGCGACTAGTTTCCTGTATTAGCTGGTGTATTTATTTTCCTTGGAGTAACTGCTAGTTGCTACTATTAGATTTTAAACTTTTTTTTTTTTTTTTTTTTTGTATTCTAGCAATTACTTGTAGTTAACTGATTTTATGTTCTTTAGGTTGTCTCACCTTTCCCACCTTCTGATAAAATTGGGATTAACTCTGTTCAACGAGAAGCTGAAGAGATCATACCCATGAAACAGATGAAAATGGGTTGGGTTCCCTACATTCCTCTCGAGGATAGGTGCTCAACTGCCAATGAATTTCTTGTGTTGTTTGCGATTGGACACCTTTTCTATTCCATGCATAACTTTGTTTTATGGCTTAACGCAATTCCTCTACAGGGATAGCCGAGTTGATAAGCTGAAATCCCAAATATTTATATTAAGTTGCACTCAGAGAAGGTATTTGACTTTACCACAGACTACCATCTCCTATCACATTGCATGCCATCTCAAGAGGAAAAAAATAATAACCAAAAAGACAAAAAGAGAAAGGGTCAATATTTGATGAGGCTGGTAGTATGCCAATAGTAATTCTCTCAATCCATATGTCGAACCTGTATTGACTGATGCCCCTAATAAATATTTTAGCTACAAATTGGCAATTGATGAATTACATTTGCTTTGTTTGAGTACTACTTTGACTTGTTTCATTTTCAAATTTATGACAATTGACGCCTTCTTAGGGCTGCTCTAAAGCATTTGAAGATAGATCGTGTCAAGAAGTACGAATACTGCTTGCCTTGTGAGTTTTTCCGTACTTTGTTTCTTTTTTGTTTGTTATTCGAAGTCTTTTTCCTATGTTGAGTGTTTGCATACCAATTAGTACCTGTTTGATCCTGATAGAAGTTAAAAGTGACTTCTTTGAGGGGAGGAGGTCTGATTCGGAGAAATGGGTTAGCTCCGAACTTGAAATGTTGATCTTTTCTGGTTCTTCAGAGCCCTTTAGCTTTAGAATTAGCTTTTCTAGATTGACAAATACCTTTTCTTTTGACAGATTTCTACCAGCCCTTCAAGGAAGATGAGCTGGAGCAAAGCACCGAGGTCCAAATAATATTTCCAGCCGAACCAAAGCCAGTAAGATTTTAGCCTGTGATATGATGGGGAGAAAGATAATGATTGTGATTGTTTAGGAAGATGATTGAACGCAAACTTTCGCTAGTGTGCTATTACTTTCTGGTTTCTTTACCCACTCAGTGATGACTTGATTATGATGATTGAGAGTGGCACTGACTTAGTTTGATAATATATATATATATATATCTTTAATATAAGGTCTCCGATGTCCTTTGCTAATTCAAACTTTATGTTGGTCACTGCAGATTTTCTGTGAATTTGATTGGGAACTAGATGAACTTCAGGTACAGGAATCGGCCTTCTGATTTTAGTTTTTGAACTTTTTTGCAGACTTATTCCTAACTCTTCCAGTTCTCTTTTTCAAATACATTATTTGAAGACAGTTCAAAAATGATCACGGATCTTTTCAATATTTTCTAGGAGTTCACAGATAAGCTGATTGAAGAGGAGGAATTATCTGAAGATCAGAAGGATGCCTTCAAGGTAGTATATGATGAAAACTACAACACTCACCAATTTACGTTTTGGATGCTATGACTAACGTTTGAGCACATCTTCCTTAGGAGTTCGTTAAGGAGAAAGTTAGAGAAGCAAAGAAAGCTAATCGAGAGGCAAGTTATATGTAATATTCTTTTCCGGTTCCTTTTCAGTTTTTGTTTATTAATTCTTTTGATAGTAGTGGTGGTTGTACTCGTTACAGGCAAGGGAAGCACGTAAGAAAGTGCTTCAGGAAATGAGCGAGGAAACAAAAGCAGCATTTGAGAAAATGAGGTTCTACAAGTTCTACCCAGTTCAAACACAAGATAGCCCTGATATTTCCAACGTCAAGGTAAGGAAATCTGGTTAGATCAGTAGGCTATACTCAATACTGTTAATCGGTGTCTTGAGATACAATAGCTTTAGTGTTAAAATTCGAAATCAAATTTTTGAATGATAAAAAATTTAAAACTGCTCAAGGACTTGCCAAAAGGAATTGATGCCTTACTAATGGGCATGACTTTTAACCATTTACTGTGTGTGTGTTGTCTTGCATTGAGTTCATTGGTCATAGTTTGTCGAAGAAATAACCCTAAACCAAGGCTTTAAATGGTTTTGACTAGAGAAAGAGGCTAAAGCTGATACTACTAGTGGTGGTCCTAAACATTGCTAATGTGACAGAGTGGAAGTATAATATATAACATTACACAATCAGAAGTCAGACCCAGCGAGGTTATATTTTTTTATAGAATGATTTTTTTAATTAAACATGTAAGGATGGAAATTCGAACCTTCGACCTTTTATCAAAGATATATATCTTACCTAATTGAGTTATGCTTTTGTAACATTGACACCAGCTAAGAAATTGCTATCAATCATTCATGTTAATTCTTTCTCTTTTGCTGGTGTTGCTTTCAGGCTCCATTCATAAACAGGTACTACGGAAAGGCTCACGAGATTCTGTGATTCGGTTTGGTGATGGACAAGAAGGAAAGAAGTTTCTAGCCCTGCTCGATTGAAGGGGTACTGAGTTCTCACTAAGAACTCTTGGAAGCAAGTTCCGCACATTTGTCGATCGAGGATTTTGAATCAGGCTGTTGCCTTAGAACTTTTAAGCTAAGGTAGGTACCGTTACCACCGATCATAAGGAATGTGTAAAAATTGAATGTGTAAGCCCCGGTTTTTCAGCTACAGAGATGGGGGCTTCCCGCCACTTGAGTTTGGGGAAACCCCCAAAAGTTTTCCTCCTCGACAATTGGGTCTCACTTTATTTATAGAAATATTAGAATTCAACTGTAGAATCTGATTACTGATTAGAAGAATCAATGAATCTATTTGCCGACCCTTCAATTATAGTCATTTAGAAGAATCAGTCATGGATTTTTCAGTTACACTCGCGATGTTGAGAATTCAAATTTCGCACTCTTAAAAAAAGTAACAAAAATTCTTATTTCTAAAACAAAATAATATTGCCTCTTATTCTTCTTCTCAGAGCGTACGTGTCAAAGGAAAGAAGGAAGCAAGATATTGATACAATATAATGTAGCAACACTTTAATGATAAAATTAACAATTTAACTCCACGGCTATCTCAAAGTAAAAAAGATAAATTAAGAAAGGGCTCCTATAAAAATTAATACAAAATAAATAATCCAGTGGATTGGATTCGTCAAGAGGACTCTACAGATAAAAATGTGTAACTCTGCTCGAAATTAAAGCACCAGCATCCGGTAGTGAGATCCTTGCTTCAGTAGCCGTCTGCTGCAAACATATCCGTTATGAGAAGAAAAAAGTGATCCTTCCATTCACCAACCCCAGCAAATGGAACCAGCCCACACACCAATGGCAGAAACACAAGCAGAATGGCGTAGAATACAACACGGCGGATCCAGTACGGGAAGATCGTGCGGCGACTTTTCCCTTGAGAAACCCCGACCGGGCCGTGTAGGATCAAAAACAGTGCAGATGTAAAAATGTTGGCAAATAAGTGTAATAAGCATAAAGTCTCCCAGTACATGAGCCAGAGCAATCCGCTTCCTCCCAGCGTGTCTATGCACAACTTCCCAGCTAAACCGCAGGCAACTCCAAGCAGCAAGACGATGAAAGTAACTGGCATTGCCTGGTTTGATGTCGCTGAACGTTGGAGAAGCAAGTAAGCAATTGCAAGAATCATAATGACACCGAATGCCATTCGACTCACAACTTGAACTTGACACCTAATCATATGCAGCCCAGAATTAAAAGATGCCATAGGATTTGGTATCCACCAAGATTTCGAGTCCTGTAAACAACACAGAACCTCAAATAAGTTCCTCGAACGAACGAATGCTTTAAATCGAATGATATGTGATGGAAAAACTCATCTACCATCAATCATCCAGAACAGTTCTCAAAAAATTGACAGAAAAGATCTTGGCTTGATAAAAAAATTGAATGATTGCTGTGAACAAAGTGTATAGCAATTGTCCTGACAAATACAGTTTTCAAGTTTTCTATAAGATCCTTTAAAAAATTGTAACAGAAAGAAGGGGTTGCACTTGCCTGGGTTGAAGGTGTACAGACTGCAGTAGCTTCAGAAATTCTTTGATATGAATAAACATATGCTCCGTAAGAGAGGCCCACCGACATTATAAGCAAACCAGCAACGAGACAGTCGATGCACCTTCTAAGAAGTTCCGAGTGTCTTGTGTCTTCTAACTGATTCTTGAATTTCTCGGCCTTAAAAGAGGCTTTTGATATGCCCATTGCTAATTTCGATCTCTCGAGATTGTTTAAGTCACAATTGAGTGCAATTTGTGTCTCTTTCAACTTTAATTTCCTCATTGCAAGGTTAATCTCCAATGTCTTAAGATCGTTGGAACGAGCCTGTTCAACAATGGATCTTTCGAAAGTGCTGAGTGCTATCTCATTGCTTTGGGAACCAATCGCCCTTGGCGCAACAGAAGCCACATCGCTTGTCAGTCTACACAAAGCTAACTCACGAGTCAATGAATCAGAAACGCTTTCCTTCTCTTCAATTGAACTTAATTGGTCAATAGGGGCATCGGTTCTAGAAGATTCTCCCGAGCAACATTCTTCCATACTAGAACTACTTGTCATATCTCTTTTCCTGGCAAGGGTCAAATCTACTGTGATTTTTTCTTCCTTGCATTTGCTGGAGAAATACACTCCGGTTTTTGTGGATGATTCACTGATTGATCTGAGAGTTCTCAACGTGCTGCCAAATGATTTCTCAAACTTTTTCAAAAACCAATCAAGCTTGTCCCCAAAAACCTGTTTCCATATAATCGGTCAGAGAACATGCATCTTGGAAGTTGGACCCTGGGCAGTGCTGAATGAATAAAAGAGAACTTGTAGAAAGAAGTAGGAAGCAAAAGCTGTAGTTGGAGATCAAACTTACATTGACCAAAGATTCTCTTATAGCTGAAGTGCAAATCTGCAGGTAGACAAGACAATCTTGTATCATATGGCTCAATGCAAACAATAGTTTCAAAGAAATCGAAATCATATCTTATTAGAGAATGACTCGGTGGTAAAGCTCCATCAATTGTAGATAGACTAGGCCCATACCAAGCAACACTTTAAACACTACATACTAGATGAACACCAGTGTATCTACATTATGGGAATTAAGAAGAAAATAATTTGAAGAAATGTTGATAATAAATACTACAATTTGGATAATAATAGATTAGGACACACTATACAGCTTCTTGTTCAATTGATTCCAAAGAGTTACATGAATATCAATTGTTTCTTATTCTTATTTTTCTTATTTCAACAAGTTGAGGAACAATTCAAAACTTGCATATTTACCACTGCAACATTGGACATTGAACATTGCTCCATATAATGAAAAACAATAATAACTTTTCATTTAAGTTAGTTCCAAAGCTTCTTCAGGAATTCGTAATAAAGAACAGGGGCATACCACCGATAGGTGATCAACAGACATCCTTTCACCAGACATGTTCTGCTTCTCAATCACCTAAAATCAGAATAGATAAACCCACAAAGATCATCAAACAGTTAAACCCATTGCCAGTCCTCAGAAACGCACAACACATAGTGATCGGCCCTAAAAAACCTAACATCATAATATGCCATGAACTAGTCAATGAAATTAATAGCTTCAACTCATTTTCAGATAAGTCACATGAAATCCAGAAAATGCACTTCATTTAAAGATTTGTGATCATCAAAGTTCTAAATTTGGGATATTGAGCATATCATTAAGCCACAAGATTTACATACCAACTTGAAAGAAAGTTCATATTTAAAAGAAAAAACTCCCAAATTAATTTGGACTTTCCACCCACATCTTCTAACATAAATATAGATAATTAAATAGACTTGGGGAACCAAAAAGAAAAAATACCTTGCTTCGGTTACTACTAACACTTGAGGAAACATAACTTGTCATTACATTTACTCCTAAAAATTTAATGAGCAAGTCGAATCATACAAGGGGTCAAATAAATTTTCAGAATCTTTCACATAAAAACAGCTCCTAGGCGCCCAGAAGTATGTAATTTAGGCAGCATTCAACTTCAACAGAACACGATAGTCAAATTTGACATGGACTTAAATGTAAAGATTCAGACCTTTTTTCCCTAATCATATGAACACAAATTCAAAAATAACGCATAGAGGATTGAAATAAGAGAATGTTGACCGTTTAGAAGCATGAAAACGAAGAACAGCACCACCAAAACGCAAACTTTGCGCCAGCCAGAGAAGCCCATTGAAAAAGGAGAAGAAGACGGAACCTGAGCAACAAAAGCCGCGAATGACATTCCCAGTAAAAGCGCCACATTTTCGAAATCGCCATCGACACGTCGCGATTGAGCAATTAGAACCTTAGGGCGTCGGCGTTTGCAATTCACACCTTTCTGCAGCAATCTCGCGGGCGAAGAACAAGAAGACGACGAAGACGGCAGTTCTTGGACATTATCAATAACCCTATTTTTCTTCTTCTTCTTCTTCCTATTGCGTTTTATGCACGGTGGAAGGTCGTAAACCGTACGGCTTGAATTCGCCGGATACCAATCGACCGCCGTGATTTCTTCCCGGTCGTTGTCGGTGGTTTCGTCAGCGAAGGCGCTGCAAGTGGATGAACCCAAAGGGACTTCGTCCATGGCCGAATTAAGCGGCACGGACATCATAGACTGAAAATTCCCGTCGATTCTAAGCTCGACGAGAAGAAAATTTACAAAATGGAGTGGGAAGACGCTAACGAAGCGTATGATTTGAATGTTCTTCTTTTTTGGGGAAAACCATTTAGATGTTCCGTTAAATTATACAAAATCACGTTTCAACTTTCAATAATATCTTTAAACTTTCAAGTTCTATTTTTACTTTTAATTTCAAATTTATGTCAACTTTTTTTTTTCTTTTTTTCAAGTGACAATGAAAAAATTAGCCATTTTTTTTTTACAACAGGTAAGATAGGACAGAGTTCAAACTTATAAATTCTTGACGAGAGATATATATCAATTACAACTAAATTAAAAAATGAACAATTAAGTGTGAAATAATAGTAGATAGGTAAAAGTTTCATATACATTTATGTCCAACTTATTTCAATTGTATCTTTATCATTTAAAAAGTTTATTTTAACCTTGGATCATTAAAACTGTTTCAATCAAATTATTCATTAAATATGAAATTTGATGACGTGTTGAGCTATGGAAAACAAATCAAAGAATCTTAGTCGCATTCAAAATCATGTTTATATATTTTGGGAACCATCATAAGTGGTTTATTGGTCCAAATGGGCCAAGATAATTAAGAAGGAATGAGTTCAAATCCATGATTGTCACCTACCTTATGAATTAGTAATTCCTATGTGTTTACCGATACCAAATGTTGTAGGGTCAGGTGGTTGTCCCGTGAAATTAGTCGAGGTACGCGTGAACTGACCCGGACACTCACGAATATAAAAAAAATGTTGATATATTTTGGGGACACAAAACAAGTTTGGGAAATAGAGTAAATATTATTTGTTCCTCTCACAGTCAAAAGATAGGGAGAAACAAAAAGAAAAATAAAAATTGAGGGGTTGATGAAAATTAATGTTAAAGCATTAAATAGAGGACATGAAGAGACAAACGAAGAAATCCAAGACAATCCAACCTAAGTGTCATTATTTCTTTATAGATTTCTCACGTTTGACAATCAAACATTGTCTTCTTTCATCAGTTAATATTTTTTGTTGTTCTCCTAGTTTTGATAGACCCACACTTTCAATCAATCCTACCTTCCACGATTTTCTCTCTTACAAATATTTCTCTCAGGAAAATTATGAAGTTTTCTCTCTTTACTCATCTCTCCTTCAACTTTGCAGTGTTTGAGTCAAATACGTTGTCATTTCTATCCATGCATGACTTTATATCAAGAATGTGGCTTCTACTGTTGTTTCAACCAAAACTCTATCCTATATTTTAAGTTTACGTCCAAGGTACAAAGTCATAATATCAACTATTAGTTCAACTTAAAATTGAAAAGAAAAAAAAAAAAAGAGTTAAAGTCTTTCATGTCAAAAAGGGGGGAAAACCCCCTTAATTTTCTATTTACCAGATCAGTGAATTAAAATTCAATAACCTATAGATTAGGCCAATAATTTAAAATTTTAGTTTATAACAGATTGAAAGTATAAAAATTTATTATACATTTTTTTTAAGTGATTGACTCAACTTTAAAAAAAAAAATGATACTTGTAGTTTAATCTATAAATTTTATTGAGTGAAGTTCTCCTATTGAATCGATTTTTTTTATTATTATTATTGCTATTATTATCTAGTCGAATATTTGTATAAATAACTTGAAATAAATATATGTTTTTATATATAAAAAAGTTTAAAATTTTTAAAAAGATAGCATAATCCAAGTAGTTTAAATATAGAGTAAAATAATACACCAAGAAAACTTATGCTTTATTTGAGAAAAATGAAAAGTCATAATATTTTTAAAAATACATTGAATTGAAAATTTATAGAAAGAGACAAAAATAATTATTATATTTATAAATTTATCACACACAAAACTAATTTGAAAATTTGTCTGGCAAAATTTTTTTTCTTTTGTAAATAAGATAATATTTTATTTTATATAGCTCTTATATTACTGATTTACAAATTTTCTATAATTGATAAAATGTATCATTAATATACCTATATCATTGATATAATGTTTTTGTATTGTTGATAAATTTTATCACTTACGATATGTACTTAGAACAAGATCTATTTTATACATTACCATTTTTTATTTTTTTTAGTAGAGTTAGATTCAATGGTTAAGGAAGGGGGAGAGTTGGACTTTCTTCTTCTTTTTTTTCTTTTTTTAATTAATAATATTAGGTTAAAGACCCATTTATCTCCAAATATGATATTGTCTGTTTTAAGCATAAGCCTCACGACTTTACTTTTGCTTCCATCTAAAAGGTCTCATACCAATTAAGATAATTGTGTTACCTTACAAATCCAACATATCATAAGACTTGTAAGTTGTAATTATAACCTACAATATTAAGTGCTTCTAGACAAACAAGTAAAAGTGGGAGAACAACTTAGCAGATTTTAGGTCATTTAACTGTAATACTTTTATTGCAAAATAGAACACAAAAAGATAATAACTGATAATATATTGTGTTGGTCCCTAATTACAATAATTTCAAGAAACTATAAGATATATTCAATTTGAAAAAGATATATATGAACCCTGAGTTTTTCAAAATTCTCTAATATAATTATAACGTTACCTTCATCGTCAAACCGAACATATAATTCTATGAATAAAATACTGATTATGTTTTCTTAAATGGGAAGTCAGCTTGCCACCGTATCTATTGGAGGCAATTTTCATTGGTTATGGGTTAATGTGCTATATGTTGGAAGACTCCGAGAATGCAAGAACGTAGGGATCTATATGTAAACATAGTATCTATTTAAATACGCTCAAATGACCCTTTCTCATTTGGTCTGGTATATGAAATGAACTTATAATCATGGAATTGACTTGATCATTAGATTATAGATTATAAGTTTATAACCCTAGCTCATTTCTGTTGTGGATGGAACAAATTTACGAATTTTGATTCAAGTTAGTAAGAGAGATCTTGAACTAAGAAATAGATTCCACTATACTGAAGAGACAATTATCTTACTTGCAAACATGGATAAAATATATTATAGTGTTATCCGATACTGTAACAATCCTTGATCAGCAAGAAGAATATCAGACTCTTGATCAATAATGTATCACGTTATGTCCCCAAGGGATAGTTTGGGTGTCTTGAGGCTTCAAGGAATATTTTGAGATCTTGAGTTCAAATCACATGAATGCAACTCCACGAAACAATGCTTTCTTAATTTTGGAACTAAAAAGATAACATGACTCTCCATTTTAAACCCTTGTTATAGAAAACTTATTTTTTATGTGAGAACTTTTGGTTCTACCCTAGGTTTTTGTTCTGCTTTTGTTTTTGTTTTTCACTTTTTGCTCTTGTTTTTGTTCTTCTTTTTTTTTTTTTTTTAATTTTTGGGTTAAGTTCTACTCTAGGTGTTACTTTTAAGATAAAGATATAATAAATAAGATGTAAATAATGAAATTAACTTAGCCAAATTTAGAAAAGTAACAAGAAGTTATTAAATTTTACTTTATTTTAGTTTTCAAAATCTGAGTTATAAGATTTGGAAAATGTTCATAAAAATAGATAGTAAAACAAATAATCTTGAGTTTATAAACTTAATTTAAAAAAAATTCTAAAACCTAAAATGAAACAGTGAATTGGATCATTTTAAATTATATAATTTCATTATTGATCTTTTAGTTGAACTGATCATTTTGGTACTATATTTAAATGTCTTTTTTAATTGCTTGATTTTGTGGCTAATTTATATTATTTTCATAGTTAAATTTGAGTGTTTTGTAATACTATTTTGAATATTTTGTGGATCAAATTTTATTAAAAATATAACATTACAAATCATAATGAAATGACCTAGTAATTAGATGATTGTCTTGTGAAATTAGTAATCCATTACTCGCAAATATTAAAAAAATTATTAGAGGTTAAATTTTTTTAAAAAGTTAAAATATATAATAAAATAAATGGACACTTTTTAAACACACTAAATTGAAAAAACGTGTATTTTTATTTAGCTAAAACAAAATGATGAGAACGAACCTGATCTCCACGGCTCCATTCTGATTGGTGACAACCAAACCGGCCTAGATTTCATGCGCGTGCACCGCACAACGCTCCACAGGAGGCACGCGAACCCGGGACAGTAGCGTGCAGTTCACGCGCCTGTACACTAGAGACTTAGAGAGAGATACGTAGGCTGGCAACCACAGGATTATTAGGAGTCCAACGCCGACACGTCAGCCGAAAAGCATCCAAAATTCCAAGACGCGCTGCAACTCACATCTCTCGCCGGGCCCCACCTAACTCCCCCCGTCCAATCACAGCCTCCAGCACCCATCTCCACCATGCCACGTGTCATTCTATCCTCCACCCCTTCAATATTAATTTCCCCCTTTTTTTCTCTTTTTATTAAAACAAAAAATTATTTCATATTTCTGGTTCTTCTTCTCTGTCCACTACTACACTTCTCTTCTCCCTTCCACTTCT
>NW_019104492.1:1596215-1606902 GCF_001995035.1 Momordica charantia
GTTAATGGCGGAGTGACGGTCGTGGAGAGTGAGAAAGGAGTTAGTAATGGGAGCTTGGTGAAGTATGTAAATGGAAATGGCGTCGCAGCGACGGTTGTGGGGGAAATTCAAGCTTCGGAGTCGAAGGAGGAGGGGAGGAAGAAGAGGATAGAGGAGATTGGTAAAGAAGATGCTTGGTTCAAGCAGAGTGATCAGCAACAGATCGAGGTTTGATTCTGTGTTGAATTGACGTTTTCTAATTCTCTTTTCAGTTTCTGCTCGTTTCCCGTTATTATTATTTGTTTCCCGTGCTGATGAAATTCTACGTAGTTTGAAGGTTTCCATTTTCAATCACCATATAGCTAGTATCAGCATTCGCGTGCAATCTCTGATCGGAATTGATTGAAGAGCTTATTTGGGAGGTCTCAAGTCCTAGTTCAAAGTTTCATTTGGGTGTAGCGGTGGTTTTACATAATACTAAACCAGGAAATAATGATTTCAATCATTTTCAATTTAGTTTCTCTCCATTTGATATTGATAATCAAATTTTTGGCTTGGTAAATCAAAATTACTACACGAACCCACAAGTGAGGGGTGGTAATGAACGAATTAAATTAGTTTTGAAATTTCGGGTCTAATAGTGATTTAGTAAGCCTTAATAAGATTTCTATTTACTCTTCATAGCAGTGTATAATCACATTTCACTCCTTGGAAAATGAAGGTGTTTCACTGTAATAGTCAAATGCAATCTTAATTACTGGAGTAGAAAAATCTCAGAGTAAGCAATGTGGTTCTAAAACAAGATTGCACCAATCTGGGTAATAGGATTGACAAATCATCCTCGTTATATAAATTTCAAATCTGACTGCTTCTTGATGAAAAGCTGCAACAATGGGGAAGTTTGGTTTAGTAATTATGAAATTATAGAAATCAGGCAGTGTAGGTATGAAGCATCAACAATGCTTGCACTTCCCCCATATTTTTGGTCATTTTAATATCTCCTTATTTTTCAGATTGCATTTTATCCCATACTTAGATCATTCTAAATGTCTTCTTATATTTCATCTTTATGTACGTTTTCCATCAAGATACAGTAATAGTCCAGATAAATGGGGTTTTCAGGTTTCTGTGGCACCTGGTGGACGCTGGAATAGATTTAAAACATATTCAACAATTCAGAGAACCTTGGAAATATGGGGATTTGTTTTTACTTTTATAATTAAGGCTTGGCTTAACAATCAGAAATTTACTTATCGAGGTAAGCCCTTCTGCAACGTCAATGTCAACATTCCAGAAATTTGCCTTTTGGATTAACTATTAGATGATAGGAATTTTCGGCTTATTTCATGGTCTATAATTTGCTTTTAGGAGGAATGACAGAGGAAAAGAAGGTTGCCAGAAGAAAAATCTTAGCTAAGTGGCTGAAAGAAAACATTTTAAGATTAGGTCCGACGTTTATTAAAATTGGCCAGCAATTTTCCACAAGAGTGGACATTCTACCGCAAGAATATGTTGACCAGTTATCAGAACTTCAGGTTAAAATCTCACTTATCTATTCTCGTCCCATTCTGTGCGTAAGTCTGTTGCGTATGAAATATACATGTTTTCAATTGGAATGATGAAATATTTCAATTCATCTTTCCTTGAATGCTTCGGCTGATGATTCTCATTTTCAATTCAGGATCAAGTTCCTCCTTTCCCATCTGAGACTGCAATATCTATAGTTGAAGAAGAGCTTGGAGGTCCTTTGGCCAATATATTTGATCGGTTTGATCATGAACCAATAGCTGCTGCTAGTCTTGGTAAACTTGATTCACATTTTCTGTGGCCTACCATGATATCTGTTAGGAAATTAAATTGAGCTCAAGCATTTTGAAATTCTCTGTTTCCTGGCTGATTAGAAAACGTAATATCAGAAGTCTCTTTAATCAGGTCAGGTACATCGGGCAAGATTGAAGGGGCAGGAAGTTGTAGTCAAAGTACAAAGACCAAGTTTAAAGGAACTCTTTGATATTGATCTTAAGAACCTAAGGGTTAGTTTCAACATTGACTGAAATTTGTAATTCTGTTTCTCCGTGCCTGGGTGCTCAGAATCGAGCAATCTCATCTTCTACACTGCATTTACTTATCTCATGTCTGTATTTCCTGCTCTAGTTGAAGGTCTTGCCTCAGATAATCCTTTTCTAGCTAAGCTAATTTTCTTGAGTCCACCATTTTCAATTTTTTTACGAATTGTGTGGGGGCATACTTTATTCTGGTTAAGCTAATTTTCTTGTATCTTCTATTTTTTGGCTAAGCTAATTTTCTTCTATTTCCTACGCTGCATCCGTAGCCACCTTGAACAGGGTGGAATTCCTTTTCCAGGGTTTTTTTTAATAATAATTGTCATAATGTTGTAAATGTATTTCAAGTGATATTAAATTATAATCTGATTAAAAAAGTCGTTTAATTTAATTAAAATCTCGACTTAAAAATCTATGCAATAGTAATGGTGAAATATCCTTGTTGGTTTGTCGGAACCCATTCCTTGCAAATTCCCTAAGGAATCCCAGGAATGATGCGTTGACACCTCTATATGCACCAAGGAATAACAACTCCTTGGAATAGCTTAAGCAGTATGCTTAAGCAAGGTGTATAATCTGTTTTATATGGGTAAGTTTTATATGGGATAAGATATTTAAAGAAATAATTCTTTTAAGCATATGAATATTAGAAAATAGAAAGTTTCTAAGGATGCAGGTAAGATAAAAAAGGAAATGATCGTTACGCATTTGTTGAAACAAAATGGGCAAAAAGGATCTAAAGAGGGGAGAGAGGAGAAGATAAAGAGAAGAAGAGAAAAAATGGAAGTTTTGTGTGAGAAAATGGAGAAAAATGCGTTAAAGTATTAAGAAGGATTATTGATCTTTATAAGTTGCGCAAAGGAAAGCCCATGCTTGCAACATTTAAAACACCGAACTGTGTATTTATCACGTCCATATTACAACTCCCTTAAGAATTGTCGAACTTGTATGTAGAAAGGACTTGACGTCATGCATCAAAACCTTTGATATTTTAATTTATCTCAGGTCATAGCTGAATACCTTCAAAAAATTGACCCAAAGTCAGATGGTGCAAAGAGAGATTGGGTTGCTATATATGACGAGTGTGCTAATGTCCTGTATCAGGTATTGACATTTCCTCAACTATTACTTTAAGACACGGCTACTGATATGTTATATGGATATATAACTTTATTATTATAGCCGTTTTTATTTCGACTCAAAAGCATCAATGCTTATTTCTGTCAAATTCTATGCCAGCGTGTTTAATTCTTCATAATATCAAATATTATGTTGATTTCAGGAGATTGATTACACCAAGGAAGCAGCTAATGCCGAGCTGTTTGCAAGCAACTTTAAGAGCTTGGATTACGTGAAAGTTCCATCAATATACTGGGACTATACCACCCCACAGGTATTATTAATTAGTTCGTACGATTAAACAATTGTTGCTTTTGGAACATTGTTCTTACCTTGATTGTTTATCATTTTGAAATGACTGTAGGTTCTGACTATGGAATATGTCCCTGGAATCAAAATAAATAAGATTAAAGCTCTGGATCAACTAGGCATTGATCGAAAACGGTCAGGATCATCTTCAATTTGTTATCTTCATTTATAATCATTGAAGGAAATTATATCATTGCTACCATTGCTCTTATGTGATAAAGGCTAGGTCGTTATGCTGTTGAATCTTACCTGGAGCAAATTCTGTCTCATGGATTCTTCCATGCAGATCCTGTGAGTTCTGATTACTACTTCTCGTTTATGTTATCCAAGTCCTAAAATATCTAGGATGTTGTCTTGTGTAATTAATTATGGATAAATGTAGTGCGGGTGCCTAAGAAAGTTCATTGAAATTCATACAATGTATTTTAGATTTGTCGTAAGAGATTTATTAACTTTGAATGTAACTAACCTTTTTCAGCATCCTGGGAATATCGCTGTCGATGATGTCAATGGAGGGAGGTTGATCTTTTATGATTTTGGAATGATGGGCAGGTACTAGACTTTGCTTGCCTGACCTTCATCTATGAAATTACACCTCCGCCCCCACCCAACAAAAAAGAAAAAAGGAAAAGAAAATCAACCTTATATGGCCACCATACTTTGGTAACATATTGCTGTGTTGGTGCTCTGCAGTATCAGTTCAAATATCAGAGAGGGTTTGCTGGAAACGTTCTATGGAGTGTATGAGAAAGATCCAGACAAGGTACCGATTTTCTTAAAATGCACCGTTGGCTTTCATTTCACTATATGAAGTTTATTTCTGTTTCTGCCACCTTAAGGTGGTGTACCAGTATCATCATTTTTGCCTAATAATATGCGATTGTTTACAAGAATTCATCATTAGTGCAGGTTCTCCAAGCAATGATTCAAATGGGAGTTCTTGTGCCCACTGGAGATATGACGGCTGTTAGACGAACAGCTCAATTCTTCCTCAACAGGTTTATTGAAGAGAAACTTGAATGAACTTAGAAAACACCTCCCTGATCAATATTCATTTCGTTCGTTTTTTCTTTATCCTGTCTTTTTGTTAGATAATTGTTATATGTGGAAAAATATTTTTGTTTGGTGGTTTTTAGATGAGACATCTTTGCAAGGCCCTTTTTTTTTCCTTTTTATTTATTTATTTTTGGCAATGAGAACAAAGTGCCTTTCTCTTTCGTTGAAAATGCTGTTAATGGGGATTTTCATTTTAATTTTTTGATAAATTCATTAATGATGCGATGTTATTTTATCTCTTAAGAGTACAGAACAAATTAGGAATCAATCTGAGAGTTCAATGAGCTAAGCAGGTTGCAATCACTTATTTGGGAGATTGATACTACTTGTTATAATTGGGTTCACAGTTAAATTTCTACTGTAGTATTTTAATTTTTGTTGCGTTTAATCTGAATACCTGATTTATTTTGATTATCATGAGCAATATGTTAACGGTGACTTGTTTGAACTAAGCAAGGAACTGAGGTCAAATTAAAATCAACTTGTTAATCCTTTTTGCCTTTGTTCTCTGTCATATTTTCTGAATGAAAGCTTGGTTTATTATAAAAGAAAGAAAAAATAAACTTGTAAATCTATTCTACACCATATTCTGACCATGGAATTTTTAATTTGAACTTCCAGTTTTGAAGAACGTCTGGCTGCACAGAGAAGGGAAAGAGAGATGGCAACCGCAGAACTTGGTTTTAAGAAACCATTGACCAAGGAGGAAAAAATAATGAAAAAAAAGGAACGTCTAGCTGCAATTGGTATGTAACCCTGTTGAGCAGTCCCGGTGTCCCATTATGCTTTAATTCCTTTTTTAGTTTTTTAAAAAACTCCTATTATGTCTCACACAATGAAAAACCAGAGAGTTTGTATAAATATCTAATCTAAGTGATTATCAGATGATTACAAAGTTTTTCTTCTCAACTTGTATGATAAAACAGTGTTTCGTTATACTTGATGCTACAAAAAACCTATAGCGAACTTGTGTATAGAGTCCTGCTCATAGCTGTTGCACTTTCCTAACAGGGGAAGATCTATTAGCCATTGCAGCAGATCAACCATTTCGTTTTCCTGCCACATTCACATTTGTTGTTAGAGCATTTTCAGGTAATTTACAAGAAATATGAACTGTTACAACATCTTTTGGATAACGTTAACCACTGAAAAACAAATTATTCTCTGCAGTATTAGATGGCATTGGGAAAGGCCTTGACCCACGATTTGATATAACTGAAATTGCAAAGCCGTGAGTTTTATCAGAGTTCAAAATTACTTTAAACTCCTCTCATCTGGACGTTTTATGGTTATCTTACATGGCTAATGTTTATCCTTTAGATATGCTCTGGAATTACTGAAGTTTCGTGAAGCCGGAGTTGAGGTTGTCTTGAAGGTAAATGTGATTATCTTTTTACATTTTGTCGTATTCCATCTATTTTTTATATTGCTATCTTAATTGTCAATTCTTACAAATTTTCAGGATTTCAGAAAGAGATGGGATAGGCAGTCTCGCGCATTCTATAACTTATTTAGACAGGCCGAAAGAGTTGAAAAACTTGCTGAAATTATCCAAAGACTGGTAATGATTACAAACCATTCCTGAAATGAATGGGCATGTCAAACCTCAGTTTTACCTCTTCATATTTTGAATATTGGACCTGCTTTTTATTTAATCAACAGGAGCAAGGTGACCTGAAGCTTAGAGTTCGGGCTTTGGAATCTGAAAGAGCATTCCAACGCGTTGCAACAGTTCAGAAGATGCTAGGAAGTGTGAGTTTTTCAGTTGGCACTCATGTTTGCCTGGCAACCTTGTTTGCATGTTAACATATTTCGACCATATTAAACGGTATCCACAGCGACCTGTTAGACCTCCCATCCTTGTACGTGTGAAGGATGGGAGGTCTATCAAGATCCAATAGAAAATTTTTGTGAAAGTAATAGGTGAAAAAAAATCGAGAGCTTTAGAAAATTAGCACAATTTTCTGCGTATGTTGGAATGACTATAGTCTGGCAAGTTCATTTACCCCCCCATCTTTTGGCCATCAACAGGCAATAGCTGCTGGAAGCCTAATCAACCTTGGAACAATACTATCTATCAATTCCATTCGGGTAAGATGTGCTCTTGTTTTCTTTTCTCGACCTTGCTGCCACCGTTATCACTCTATGATTATTGATTACTTGCTTTACTGTTTTCAGATGCCTGCTACTATTGCCTACATCTTTTGTGCCTTTTTTGGTTTTCAAGTGCTCCTCGGCCTTGTCAAAGTCAAGAGATTAGATGAGCGGGAGAGGTTGATAACAGGAACCGCTTGAAAAATAGGTAAGTAGACATGGCATTGCGCGCACATCTGGATCCAATTCCTTGAAAATTATATGTTGAATTTCAAGCGACCCTGAGCATCACGGCCTTATAACTGGACACGTTTCAGGTTTCAGAGTTATGATTCACAGCAAATGAGTCAACTTGGAATCCATCATCACATAGTTGATAGAAAGCAGTAGTCTGTAGCCTGCGGTATACATCATCAAGAGATTACATCAGATGATATGGGTCGAAAACGCGAGCACTTCTTCCGTGCTTGCTGAAATCATATCATATGAATTAATTTTCACCAAGTGGTTGGTTAACCAGCTCTGTTTTCTGAGTAGTTTGAGCTCGCTTCATATATACTCCCCAGCTGTGTCGTGAAGCCTGGCAGCAGTTATCTTTTAAACAGTTAGTCTGTCGAAATTGGAATGATGTACGTAACATTTTCATTAGACATTGGAAAATGTCAATATATTATGCAGTATGCTGCAGCATAGAGTTATTTTTCCTCCCCTCATAAATGTATACATGTAGATGCCAGAGATTACTCAATTCTGAGTCCCATTTTTGGGGTCATCTCTTTTTCTTGTTTCCTTATCTCATCTCCCTCTCGCACCAGATACAAGTGGACCGCAAAAAGGTACCACGAAGATTGAAACTTCAGTTTTTGTTGTGAGCTACAGTTACTTGTGAAAGGTATATCTTGACTCTTTAGAAAAACTTCAGTTTGCACTGTAATCTTTCTCACCAATGCAGATAATTTACATAGCATGAGACTTGGGACAACAGAAGAGAATTGTTTAGTGTTAGACAGCCTTCTTCATATTTGATACATTTTATTTTCTCTTTGCACTTAACATCCACTTCTTTTCACACCAAGACCTTTTCATTATTCTTGCAAATACAAAGGCATTATTTATTACGCAACCAGAAATGTCATCTTCAGATGAGTTGCAGTTTCCACAAAGGAGACTTGTGAGTTGCTGCAGCTAGAGCTACTTGACAAATTAGCTATAGACACAGGTTGCAATTCCCCCAATTATCTCAGCCATTGAAGTAGGAAATTGAGATTGCATGGGATTTGCACTAAGGGAGAGATTGAGTGTAGACATAATCTTCATGTTCAAAAACGTTCTCTTTTCTGCCTTCACCCTCTTTGCACTCAACGTCCACTTTTTGGCACCCAGACCTTCCCTGTGTTTGCCTCAAATGTAAGAACCGTCATTTAATACACAGCATGAACTCAGAAAATGAGAGAAAAAGAGAGAGGGGCTTACCAAATTGAAGGATTTAAAGGAACCCACCTCTAGTCCATTGGAGTTTACTCTTCCATGCCCAACCAGAGCAAAGCAGAAGAAGAAAATAAGAAAGATAGCAAGTCTTAGGGATCTCATTTGAGTGGAGAAGGTTTAGCTGTCAACTAGGAGGAAGTAACGTTTTATAAGATGAAGAAGCTCCAGATTATGGGATTCAGAAGTCGATGGGCACCGACAAGACAAGATCTTGAAAGCTTCCTCAGACAAAAATATTATACTGGTACAACTAATCTCTAATCTCATTGGTACATGTGTTTTTGTGAAATTGAGCTTGCTTTTGACCTGTCGCCTGATTCCTTGGCAGCCAAGCTCGACCCTCAATGGAATGGGTTGGCTTTCTTGGTGCCTCTGTCGCATGCCTCCATAAACAAAATGAGGGGAGCTGCTGAGGTGCGTGGAAAGTTGTCATTAATTTGGTTTTATCTTCAAGATTCTCCGAGCTGTCAATTCTCTCTTGGTCTGGTTGCTGATCCACCCTCACGTTGCTAGCCACTCACTCGCCCCCCACCGCCAGCCAACAGGTACAGGTTCAAACCTTTTGTATTGTTAATTATTTTGAAATCTTATTGACTGAATAGGGATCTCGAATGAACAATCTGTGAGTATCAGATTGTAAACAGGCAGTGCCTGCTGCCTCTTAAGATGCCATTTTTCTGTCTTTTAAATCACATAGTGCCAGATCTTATGTAGAAAAATTATGAACAATATAAATCGACTAATTTGGTCAATATGTTAGCAGAGTCACTAGGCGACCATTTCCTTTGATAATATCCATTACTTTAAAAGGGATCGCTTCTTTTAGTATATTATAAATGTTAGGTAATGGGTTTTTTTAGAGGGAAGGAGTCTTAAATCCATAGAATATTTCAAGTTGTTTGTGTCTACACACTAAAATGTATTTACTTTGGCTCATTAACTACTTAATAACTTGTTTATATGTTCTGACATGACATTGAAATTCCCATTGCTTTAAATTATTGATCTTTTTGATTGAAGGCATTTAGTTACACGTTCTTGGAATTCTATTAGTCCTCCCTCGGATAGAGCTTTTCCAGTTCTCCAAATTTTGGTCCACTTCTTCATTACTCCTCCCTCCTCTAGTCCTGGATAGAGATTTCGCCGAACCTAGCTCGATTGGTAAATACATATATCTTCAGTTAAAAAGTTGTAGGTTCGAATCCCCACTCCAACACGTTGTACCGTTCTCTTTTACCCATCACTTTTCCCCTATCAATATCAAGAGTTGACCGCAGAATTTTGTTTATTTGTTCCATCTTTAAGTCAAAACTTGTTATATTGGCGGTTAAATTACATGTTTGGTCCTCGAATTTTTCAAGTTGTATCTAATAGATTTCAAACTCTAAAAGGATATCTAATAAGTCTCTAAACTTTAAAAAGTGTATAGTAGGTCACTAAACTTTGCGTCCAATAGGTTCCTTATCTATTAGACCTACAATTGTGTACATCCAACCTTTAAATCTTGCTTCTATTAAGTAATTTTTTTTTTAAGTCTAATAGTTGAGAAATCTATTAGATATTTTTTAAATTAAGAAAGCTATTAAACAAAACACTGTAAATTTAGATACCTATTAAACCATGCTTAAAACTTTAGGACCTATTAAATTATAGAATACAACTCCAACTTAATTTAAGATTAGCAGGTTTGCATGAAGCCAAGACAATGAGCAAAAGTGGTGTGGGGAGCAGCTTTTTGTTGGGACTTGCAAGGCTGTGGTGGATGGTTGTGTGTGTGTTCAAGTGAGAGTGAGGCCAGCGATAAGGCCAAAACTGTCAGGTCTTCTAGCTGTTACATTTTTCACAAAGGCTAACGCCGAACTGGAAATGCAAATGAGATAATTTTTTAGTGTTTTATCTGCATTTTTGTTTGAGTAGTACTAGAAGCTGGTTTTTTTTTTTCTTTTTCTTTTACAGAAATATAAATATATTTTAACTTTTTCGTTAAAATTATAACTTTTTAGATGTGATTTGACTCACAAAAATATTTAGGTCCTTAATCGTAATAACTTATTTCTATGTTGATTATTATTGAATATTTGATAATTCATTAATTTTTTTAAAATTTTATTTTTGCATTTCTCTTTCTTAATTGTCAAATATTCAATGGTAGTCGCCATAGAGATATGTTCTTATCAGTAAAGATCTAAATATTTTCCTTTAACTAAATTGAATTGTTATGTAACTCATTTCAATTGAGTCTATCACTTGACTAATATCATTTTGATTTGGTAGGAAGTCAATTTAATCTAAACCAATTTGATTGGAGAATAATTAGTCCTCATAAAATAAATAAGCATGCTCACTCTTTAAATGTTTAAGAGAAAAAAGTCTTTTAACATGTTGGCCGGCTATTTAATACAAGGAAATAAAATATGGTTGTTCATTCAAGTGTTCTCTGTTTATCTACAGTGAAATTGCATTCGATTAATGAAATTACACAAAATTCAACTAATAAAATACTTTCAAATTGAATTGCAATGCTTAAAATTAGCCATAAAAATATCTAATATATTCCTTAATTGTCTTCATTCATCAAA
>NW_019104492.1:1606907-1620154 GCF_001995035.1 Momordica charantia
GAAGAAGAGAGAATCGATTGATGTCTCGTCCTCGTCATTGACTTAAAACCATAGAGGACAACACCATTTATTTGTTTTAGGCATGTTTGGATTAACGATAATGATAGAAAATGTTTTTTTTTCGGGGCAAATATAGTGATAGAAAATGTTGCCAATTGGTCAATGGTGCAAAATATAAACATAGGTTGCCAATGAACAAAACATATTCTTTCTTCCCCATTAAACGAAGGACTATACACATTTCATACCCTCAAAATATCATTATACACTCAAAATATCTTTAAAACAAAATTGAATTTATAAGAAAGTAACTTGAGATTTGAAAGACATTATCTATTGTAGATTCTTATACCTATCATTCTATATTATATAGGAATAGTCTAAAACTCTCACTTTATAAAAGTTTTGAGGTAAATACTATCTGGTAGAACTTTAGCAGTAAAAAGTAATTCATTTATTAAGGTATGATTACCATCTTTTTTACATTTCCTTCCGGAAAACAAAAGAAAAAACAAAATAAAACTAATTTCTTCCTATGTTGTGTTTTTTGGACACTAATCTAGATCACTGCACAATCATAGCCTATCTCATGCTTCACTTTATTTATTTTTCATTTTTGCTAAAATTCTTCATTTTATTTTTAGTTTCACATTTTCCAAATTTAGAATTGTTTTAAAAGAAAAATATATATTTTTTTTAGATAAGGAAAAAAAGAACAAAATAAATTCTTTAATACCAAGGGCAAACTCCAAAAAGGAACAAAATATAAGATATAGCAATATATAGTTTATGGACTAAAATTATATTACGAAAAATATGAAATATTAATTGTTGGGTGTTCTAGGATCCTTAAAAGGTGTTTTTTTTTTCAATGAAAAGGATCATTGAAAGTTAAATCTATTAATAAAAGAAAAACACTGTAAAATTAAACATAATTTAATAGTTAAGACCTTGGTTAAAAAAGAAAGAACCATTAAGGCATTACTATTTAATAGTATATTTAAAGGTCTAAAAGTCAAATCTATCACCAACATTTATATGTTACATCATTAATTAAAAAAAACACTAATACTGACTACTCAGACATAAATTAGAAGTATATGAAAACAAGTAATTTTTTGTTTTAACGTTACTAAGGACATCTTGGTAATATTAAAAAAAAAAAGGATTCACTCATTTTCGCATATTTCTAAGCTGTACATTTTTTAATTTTATTTCTGGTATTGGAAGGGAACTTAAAAGTTAGAAATTAGAATACTATTTTAGATAAGAAGAAATATTTAAAAATATATTGTTGAAAAAAATTGCTTAGCTGTTATCCACCCCCATTACGATCAAAACCTCCATTATTATCTGCGTAACTGAAGGAGGGAGGAGGATAGGGAAAGAAGAAGAAGAAGAAGAAGAATACTCGTAGCAGCAGCTCCACGCCAGCTCAGTTCTCTTCCAGCCTTCGTCTTCTCAATTCTTCAACCCTAACAAGAAGAAGAAGAAGAAGAAGAAGAAGAAGAAGAAGAAGAAGAAGAAGAAGAAGAAGAAGAAGAAGAAGAAGCCGTCTCTCTGTGTTTTCTGCATATTTTTTGCCCTAAAATCTCCCACCTTTAACCCATCCCAGTTGACTGTGAAAGAGAGGGCATGTGGGCGACGGAGGAGAGCATCGGCCAGCGGTGGAGAAGGCCTCCGAGCCGGAGAGTGTTGTTGGGGCATTGTCCTTTTATTTGACTCTGTTTTACTTGCCTTTCACACTCTCTACCTGACCAAAACCCGCAACTTTTAACGCATTCGCTTTCTCTGTCTTCCTTGGCTGGATTCTGATGTACATATACTACTCTCTCTCTTCTCCCCTCGACGTTCAGACTGGTTCTAGGGTTTGGAGTACTCTCTCTAGTGTGGGCACACTCCATCAATGAATCGTTAGGGTTTTGTTTTTATTTTTTCCACATTGTCACCAATGAATCTCGTTTCCTATTTACATCACGCAGCTTGCTGTGTTAGCTTCGTTTATCTGCTTGTCGTCTTGGTATCCGCAGCCTCCGATTCTGAGCTCAACTCACTGCTTGAATTCAAGAAGGGGATTCTGAGAGATCCGCGCAACGTTGTCAGCAGCAACTGGGATTTGTCCTCGGTTTCGAACTCTGATGGCTGCCCTCGGACCTGGACCGGGGTGTCCTGCGATGAGAACGGTAATGTATCTGCAATTGTGCTGGACCGGCTTGGCTTGGCTGGGGAGTTGAAGTTCCAGACTCTGATTGGGCTCAAAAGCCTTAAGAATTTGAGTCTTTCGGGAAATGATTTCACTGGACGGCTTGTTCCGACTCTTGGGACATTATATAGTCTGCAGCATTTGGATCTGTCTTCGAATAGATTTTACGGGCCGATCCCAGAGCGGATCAACGATCTCTACAATCTGAACTATCTAAATTTCTCAGTAAATGACTTCAGTGGTGGGTTTCCAGTTGGTAGATTGAATCTTAATCAGCTCAAGGTTTTGGATTTGCACTCAAATCGGCTATATGGGAACATTGGCCTGCTGGTTTCCCAGCTGCGGAATGTGGAACATGTTGATTTAAGCCACAATGAGTTCTACGGAGGACTTTCAATTGGCTCCGACAACATTTCTAGCCTTGCTAATACGTTGAAAAATTTCAACTTAAGTTACAATAAATTGAATGGTGGATTCTTCGACGTTGACTCTCTCGTATTATTTCGAAACTTGGTAGTTTTGGATATGGGTCATAACCAGATTATGGGGGAATTGCCTTCATTTGGGTCCTTGCCTAATTTGCGGATTTTGAGGCTTGGTAATAATCTTTTATCTGGCTCGGTGCCCGCAGAACTGTTAAACAGTTCTTTGCAATTGGAGGAATTGGATCTTAGTGGAAATGAATTTACAGGTAAAGAACCACTTGTCTCATTATCGCACCATTTATGGTTTACATTTTTGATCTCCCAACTTAGATCTTTATGGGATCTATTCAAGCCATACACATAATGGTTATTTCTTTTTCTTTTTGATGCGAAAATGTAATGATTGAAAAACTAAGAATTCCTTTCGGTATTTATTTGTAAGAACATAATTTTCTGTCTATACTTGAAATCACTAAGTCACATGTACGATGATGTTGTATTTTTAGACTTATAATTTGTTAAGTTCAACTGGTTTTGGTTTCATGAAAGAACCATTTCTTTTACTTTTATGCATTATACAAAGACTTTGGGATCGTTCTTGTAGATTTCAGTTTGATATGAACTTTAAAATAACCTGTCTACTACTTGTATAAATGAACTTCGTTTTTCTAGATCTATAATCCTATCCACGTACGTTACATTTTGCTGAACGTGATTCATCATTAACCTTGCAGGTTCAATTCTTCACGTTGGCTCTTCTACCTTGAAAACTTTGGACCTGTCATCAAATGCTTTATCTGGCGACATATCAGTTTTGCAGACTTGGGAAGCCAATTTTGAGGTTCTTGATTTAAGTTCAAACAAGTTCTCAGGAAGCTTCCCAAACTCAACTTCCTTCTTTCAGGGATTAAAGGTTCTTAATGTCAGTAGTAATTCCTTAGTAGGCCCTTTGCCCTTTACAATCGGGAACTATCCTAGCATGTCTGCAGTTGACTTCAGTTTGAATGATCTTAGCGGTACTATCCCTGCTAGTTTCTTCACATCTGTTACCTTGATCACCCTCAATCTTTCGGGAAATAAGTTCACTGGTCCCATACCCCTTCAAGGTTCAAGTGTTAGTGAGTTATTAGTTAAACCATCAGATCTGCCAATGGAATATCTTGATCTATCGAATAATTCCTTGGTTGGTGGGTTGCCTTCTGAAATAGATAAGTTGGGAAGGCTCAAATTGCTTAATGTTGCAAGGAATGAATTATCAGGATCACTTCCAGATCAATTGAACAGATTGAGTAACTTGGATTTTCTTGATTTATCGAACAATAAATTTACAGGTCACATTCCCGATATGCTTCCCAACCTACATGTTTTTAATGTGTCCTACAATGATCTCTCAGGTGATATTCCAGAAAACTTAAAAAGCTTGCCTATCTCATCATTTCGTCCTGGAAATGATAAGCTTAGCATACCAAATGATGATTCAACAAACTCAATTGGAAATAATTTTCCTGAGCAGGGAAGACATCGTACTTCTAAAGCTAATATCCAAATAGCTATTATTCTTGCTGCAGTTGGAGCAGTTGTGATGATTGTTTTTCTTTTACTGGCTTACCACAGAGCACAAATTAAAGAGTTCCATGGAAGAAGTATATTTAGCAGTCAAGGTACTGAGAGAGACATTAAGGTAGAACGTTTCAGGCCATCCCTTTTCAAATTCCAACCGAACATTCAGCCTCCACCAACCTCTTCAAGTTTTTCAAATGACCATTTACTAACCTCCACTTCAAGATCATTATCTGGGCAGGCAGAATTTTCTTCTGAGATTTCTGAACATGTTTTGCCTGGGGGTGCTGCAACAAGTTCATCGTTGATTATTCCTAATTTGCTTGACGATCATCCTGTTACTACTGGGAGAAATTCCTCTCCAGGTTCCCCATTATCTTCCTCGCATCAATTTGCTGAAGGGCGTGAACAACCTGTGACACTAGATGTGTATTCACCAGATCGGTTAGCTGGAGAATTGTGTTTTTTGGACAATTCACTGCTATTTACTGCTGAGGAATTATCCAGAGCTCCAGCTGAAGTTCTTGGTAGAAGCAACCATGGAACATTATATAAAGCTACTCTGGATAGTGGACTCATGCTGGCTGTTAAGTGGTTGCGTGTTGGACTGGTCAAACATAAGAAAGAATTTGCCAAGGAAGTTAAAAGAATTGGATCAATGAGGCATACGAGCATTGTTCCTTTAAGAGCATATTATTGGGGTCCCAGGGAACAAGAGCGGCTTCTTTTAGCTGACTATATTTTGGGAGATAGCTTAGCTCTACATCTTTACGGTAAGAGTATTAGAAACTTTTTTTTCATATTTGGATATTTCCTTGCTTATATTTTACTATTGCCGACTGTATGGAACTGCACATGGCCTTTTAGGCGTCGCACTTTTTTTTGAATTTTTCACCATTGGTTTAATCCCTAGGAAAGCTGAATCTTTTTGGTCCATATGGACATTGCATAATATTGCCGTTGACTAAGTTTTTTTTTCTTCCACCCGTTCTGTGTAGTTTACACAGTTGATAACATCATTGTGAAAAACTATGGCATTACCCTTTTTGTCACAGCATTAGCATGTAAGGCATACTGATGCTAATAGCTTGTGAGGGGCATCTAAGGACACGTTCTTGCACTATGCATGCATAAAAATAAATGATTGGTCATTGGTAAATGGAAGAGAATACCTTGGAAAATGGTTTTTCATGATAAACTGAAGCCAAAACCATTATTTTCTTTTCTGTTGGAGTATCGTTCAAGCCTAGAATGATCCCTTTATCGTGAAAAACTTTTGAGAGGCTCTATCAATAGCTCGGAGTTCCATGTAGGATGGATACTATTTCAGCACTCGTTGCTTCCATGACACTCATTTCTGATCTATAACTTTTACGTAATTATTCTTTATCCAACACACTGTTTTCACCCTAAGGTTTTTACATTGTTGATATCAATCTCGCTCACTCTTTCAGATTCTACTATAGAAAACAGTACTTCCATTAGGTATAGACGTGCAAGCAAAGTCTGCTATAGAATCCAGCAGCCTAAGAAAACACCATGAAAAGAAGCCTGTGATACAAAGCTCTACACAAAGCTACTATAAGTCTTTCAAACAAATAAATCCCTTGTATTGTCTGTATTTGTAATAATAAAAAAATGCAAAATTAGAAAGTAATATAATCTCGAGAGAAGCAGTAAAGTGGACTAAACCACAAAACTTAACTATTAGTAAGTCTACGATAATAGATCAGCCACCCTAATTCCTATTACACTTGTACCAAACGCTACAGAGAGTAGTAAATCCCTGGCTTGCCAAGTTTCCATCCTCCCTATACTCCACAAGAATTTGGATACAGGAGATAATTTCTACAGAACTCAGGGAAGCTTGAAGAGATGCGAGAGTCTTGTGCCTTCATCGTAGTTTTAGGCTCTTTCAGCAAATATTTGGAAGTTGTGGAAAAACTTATTTGTCCATTTGCCATGGACACACTTGATTGTTGTCAATGAGGTCTAAATTAGACCGTCTAATGACCAGTGTCGTAGTTTTGGGCCTCTTGTAGCTGCTTGTCTTAACCTAAATAGCTCGTCACCTAGTCCCTGCCCATTAATTGCCATCTTAAATTTTTAAAATTTTGATTTCTTTAGTGCGACGTTTTTGTTATACATTTTTTGGTTAAATTATGATTCTAGATTCTGTAATTTGCTACTTTGATTGGTTTTATAGTTGCAAATAAATGGACAGTTGAGGTCACATCAGCTTCGTGACAATTTAATTAGATGATAGTGTCCAAGGGCAAAATTGATAGGCTTCTTAAAGTACAGACTTCAATTTTTTGCTGTAGCAAAATTTGGAACTGTAATTATTTTATTTAACTTTTATTATTATTATTTTTATATAAGAAACCAATTCATGCCAGAAGACAAGCAAACACGGGAGTGAAAGATGAGAAATCTCCCTAACAGTCTCAAAATTCAACCCAAGGTTGCAAGAAAATGAACTATATTTACGGTAGTAGTTGGGAGGAAACACCAACTAGACTAGAGGTGGGAAATCGTGTAAGATCCCACAAACTACTAAAACTTCCAGACTTATCTTTGAAGACATTTCTATTTCTTTTCATTCAAATCTCGTAAAAAAGAGCTTTAATAGCATTTCTGTTTAGAGTTTTATTAGGTTTATCTCCATATGATTGTCCGCACAACAATATGAAATGACCTGCTTTCACTGATGCAGTCTCTATGTTCATTATTTTGTTTGTAACTACCACGTCCAAAATCTCTCTGGGATGTCAATTTATAACAGGGAACAAGAATGTTAAGCCTTGTGCTTGGCAACATAAATTCCTGCCAAGTCTGCAATTATTTATTATAAGTAACTCACCAGGCCAGATACCTGAATATTCGTGGAAATTGATTTTGTATAAACACCAGAATATCACCATCCTTGACATGCTTGCATACTTTTTACTTGCAGAAGTACTTTCTCCTTCAACTAGACTCTCTCTAAGATTACTTTGTGTTCGAGTGATTCATTTTATTATCTTGTTTTTTTGGCAGAATCAACACCTCGAAGGTATTCTCGGTTGTCGTTCAGCCAGAGACTAAAAATTGCAGTGGAAGTTGCTCGCTGCCTGTTATACCTTCATGACAGAGGCCTCCCCCATGGAAACTTGAAGCCAACAAATATAATCTTAGCAGGCCATGATTTTGATGCCCGGCTCACTGACTATGGACTTCACCGCTTGATGACACCAGCAGGCATTGCGGAGCAGATACTCAATCTAGGAGCGCTTGGATATTGTGCTCCAGAATTGGCTTCTGCAGCCAAACCTGGTCCATCCTTCAAGGCTGACATTTATTCATTTGGAGTGATTGTAATGGAGCTATTAACCAAAAGAAGTGCAGGCGACATAATATCGGGCCAATCGGGGGCTGTCGATCTCACGGATTGGGTGCGTCTATGCGATCAAGAAGGACGAAGAATGGACTGCATAGACAGAGATATCATCGTTGGAGAAGAGCCGTCAAAAGCTATGGATGAACTGTTGGTGGTATCCCTCAGGTGCATTCTCCCTGTAAATGAGAGGCCTAACATCAGACAAGTCTTCGATGATTTATGTGCTATATCTGTTTGATTTTCCACCTCCCCCTTGTGTACATGCGTCTTGGAATTAGTTTTTTTTTCCTCGCGTTCCTCGACCCAATTGTTTTTGCTTCCTATTTTTCACTTCGTATTGGTTTCAGCCTACTGATTTTTGGGCTAATTGTCACCATTTTATTGTAAATGGACAACCCATCCATTGATTTTTTCTTCTTCTTTTTCTACAAGAGTTTCAGTTTGATGTTAAAAAAAATGTCGCTCACTTTCAATGTCCTTCCCTCTCGTTTGTTTTATCTTATCAATCATACATACCCTTTTGGTGGCAGTGCCAACATTTGGACTTTACCAGATGCCCCTTTCTCTTCACCCTTCTTTTCATTAGGGGACTAAGATATCCATAAATTAGTTCATTATCAAACTCATAATTTGAAGAAATGATAGTATTTGGACAGTTTCACAGTGTTAAAAAGGACTTTTATATCGAAAATATAAGGTTGTCAATTGATTTTGAGATGAAATTTTATAAATATTAATACGTATATATTGCGATGTTTGGTATTGTGAATTTCAAGTTACAACCCACCATTCCAATGACAAGTTCAAGTTCTTTTTAGTCTGGGAGAAATATAAGTATTTATTTGGTAATTGTTTCTTTTTTCTTAAAAAAGTATTTACAAAATTGTGTAGAAACGTTAGGAATAACAAAATCAAGTTTTTATTTAATATTTTTGTTTTCAGTTTTTTTTAAATATAAATAAAAATATTATTTTATTAATATTAACTTAAGGTATAATAACTATAAAAAAATAAATATAACATAAAAGTTGAATAGTAGGAAAAATTTTCATATAAAATTTATACTTTTCTTTACTTAAAATTTTAGAGAACGACAAACAAAAAATAATTATTAAATATGTTTTTTTAATAAAAATAGAAAGAACAAGAAAGAATTATTAATAACAGTTTTGTTTTTATTATATTAATAAAGAAAAATAAATGTCCTCACATTACAGTTTCAAATCTATCCAATGTTTTTAAAACGAGTATAAATCAGTAGTAATGGATATGTATTTTAAATTTGATGTAAAAGAAAAACCACCGGCAAAGTTTCGTTTCAGATTTCTGTTTTAAAAAATCATTTACCCTTAATAAGTATTTTCTATTGAATTCGAAATGCAAATTTTTTAAGTTTTATCCAATAACTTTTCCGGCGGTCCGCCAAACACCATGAGAAGTGGTGATGTCTTCACTGCCTCCACATTTCAACCGATTTTCGAAGTTTTCAACTGTCACCTGGTGGAACTCCAACATAAGGGACGCTGTAAATCATGGCCATCCGTTCAAAGCCCTCGTCCTTTTCCGTCAAATGAAACTAAATGGTCTGCAACCCAACAATTTCACATTTCCCTTCATAGCAAAAGCCTGCGCGAAGCTCTCCAATCTTTGTAACACCCAGATCATCCACACCCATGTCGTCAAATCCCCATTCCACTCTGATATCTTTGTTCAGACGGCCATGGTCGATATGTATGTCAAGTGTTGTAAAGTGGAGGATGCGTATAACCTGTTTGAGAAAATGCCTGTTAGGGATATTGCATCGTGGAACGCTATGATTATTGGTTTTGCCCAATTTGGCTCCCCTGATCGAGTTTTTCATCTGTTTGTAGGGATGGGATTAGTGGGAATTCGGCCAGATCCAGCTACTGTCATTGGGTTGACTCGAGCAGTTTTATCTGCCAAAAGTTTAAGATTCTTGAAAGCTGTTCATGCTATTGGGATTGAAACAGGATTAGATGCTGATGTCTCAGTTGCTAACACTTGGATTGCTGCTTATTCCAAATGCGGTGAACTGCAGGTAGCAGAGATGGTATTCAAGGGGATTCAAAAGCATGCAAGATCTTCTGTCTCGTGGAATTCATTAATTTCATGCTATGCAAAGTTTGAGAGATATTTAGATGCTGTAAATACCTACAAAGGATTGATCTGTGATGGATTTAAGCCTGATGCAAGTACGATTATTAGCCTGCTTTCCTCTTGCATGCAACCTGAAGCACTAGTTTATGGTTCCCTTATTCATGGCCATGGTGTACAATTGGGCTGCGATTCAGATATTTCATTAACTAACACCCTTATATCAATGTATTCAAGGTGTGGAGATATTTTCTCGGCTAGAACTTTATTTGATGGCATGTCCATTAGAACTTGTGTTTCATGGACTGCCATGATTAGTGGGTATAGTGAGGTGGGGCGCATTGATGAGGCCTTAGTATTATTTAATGCTATGGAAGAAGCTGGTGAGAAACCTGATTTAGTTACAGTTCTTTCCCTGATATCAGGTTGTGGTAAAGCAGGGGCACTTGAGCTAGGACATTGGATCGAACGCTATTCATATTTACATGGATTGAAACAAGATGTGGTTGTTTCCAATGCATTAATAGACATGTATGGAAAATGTGGAAGCATGAGTGATGCTCGAGACGTATTTTACGGTTTGCCTAATAGAACCATCGTCTCTTGGACGGCCATGATTGCAGCTTGTGCTTTGAATGGGGAATTTAGAGAAGCCTTAGATATCTTCCATCTGATGTCAGAGTCGGGAATAATGCCAAACCATGTCACGTTTGTAGCTGTTCTTCAAGCTTGCTCTCATGAAGGCTATCTTGAGAAAGGGAGGGAATGTTTTATGATGATGACTGAAAGATATGGTATAAATCCTGGTTTGGATCATTATTCCTGCATGATAGACCTGCTTGGACGGAAAGGGAAGCTAATTGAAGCCTTGGAGGTTATTCAAGATATGCCTATGGAGCCTGATGTGGGCATATGGGGTGCATTGCTTGGTGCTTGTAAGATTCACCGCAACATGCAAATCGGTGAATATGTGTCTCGTAATCTCTTTGAATTGCAGCCGCAGGTTGCAGTTTCGTTTGTTGAGATGGCTAATATATATGCATCAGTTGGAAGATGGGATAGAGTTGCAGATATGAGAAAAATGATGAGATCAAACAAAGTGAGGAAATCTCCTGGGAAAAGTACTGTTCAAGTGAATGGAAAGTCTCATGTGTTTATTGTTGAGGACAGAGGCCATCATGACAGCTTGCTTATTTATGCAGTGTTGGAAAATTTAACTCTGCAGTTGAAAGAAGAAGAATCCACGTCGCATGCCCAGATAACTGTTGAAAATGATATGGAATTATGCTGATTGTCCTTGTTCCAATTCTTATGGTTAGAATAGAAAGACAAGTTTCTGGAGGTGGTGTCATGTTCAGGTCCGTTATTTTGCCACCCATATAATCTTTTAGCATCTTCTCAAAGAAATTGCTGGAAAGTGTACTTCTTTGGAAACCTTTTAAGATGACGAAATGAGCCCCATTTCACCTGTCTACCGATGGAAACAAAAATACAAAGCTATGGAATGATGAACAAGGAGAAGGAGAAATTTAAAAGACTCTAAACAAGGAGAGATTTTAATGGTTTATAAATCTTGCCAACCAAACACACCTTTCAACTAGAGTCCACACATAAAAAGCCAACAACATACTATAGCTCTTTTAAGTTAGATTTAAATGGTTCATCATTATTTGCATTTTATTAGGAATATTAGAACTATTGATAGTACAAAAGTTGATAACATTCTATAGTAGTTATTTGACTAAGTTATTTGCAACACTCAACTTGTTAGTTTTGAAGACGATAAATAGGAGTAACCATAAGATCTTGAGCTCTGGGACAAGTTAAACCAAATTCTTCTGTCATATCCAATTCAGCTGGTAACATACCATTCGGAAGCTTCCAATCAAAGCAATGCACAAGTTGAGCTATCACGAAATGAACCACGACTAGACCCATATGCATTCCAGGGCAACCTCTTCGACCAGATCCAAAGGGAATCAATTGGAAATCTCTTCCTTTCACATCCACCTGACTACCAATAAACCTTTCGGGAAAGAATTTTTCTGGGTCAACCCAGGAGTTAGGATCTTGTCCAATTGCCCATGCATTCACTATTATGCGTGATTTTTTAGGAATATGGTAGCCATTAACAGTACAGTCTTCAAGAGACTCGTGTGGAACTAATAACGGAGCTGCTGGATGTACCCTGAGAATTTCCTTAACGAACATGTCCAAGTATTCCAAGTGATCCAAATCTGATTCTTCCACCCTCCTATCCAAACCCACCACTTTTTGTAATTCCTCTTGCAGTTTTTTCATGACCTGTGGATGCTTTATGAGCTCAGCTATCGCCCATCCGACAGTGGTGGCTGAAGTGTCCATTGCTGCAACAAGCATATCCTAAAAAATGGGTTAAGCCAATTAGAACAACCAAGAATTGAAAATCCTTTGCCCAAGTGTACAAGTTGATAAATTTGGAGTGACTTTATACCTAAAAAGAAGAAAGTCATAATTAATTAAATGTGTGAGAAGTTTACTTACAAGAATTATGGCTTTGATGCTAGACCGATCAATTTGGTACTCGGTTTCTTGGGAGCCCATGATGTCCAACATGACATCCACAAAATCTTTGGTTTTGTTTTCATTCTTGGATTCAAGATGTTCATCAATAATCTTCTCAAAGAACCCATCAAATATCTTACTAATAGCTTTTGAACGACGGTTCAACCCTTGAAGATCAAGCGCTGCAATACAAGGAATAAAATCTCCCAAGTTAGGAGTAGCCACCAACTGCATGGCCTCTTGTATCACAGACTTGAAACCCCTCTCATCGAACTCTGCGTCTGCATATTTCTTTCCAAACACCATCAAACAAGTCATATCTGTGTTCAGAGAAGCAATTTTAGAACTAAGATTTATGACAACATGATCTTTGGCAGCATCTCGAAGATAATGGACCAACAACCCGACCTCCTCCCTTCTCATTGATCTGAAAGAATTGACTTTGTGATGGCTAAGCAATTCAAGCGTGCACATTTTGCGCATATTACGCCAATAAGAGCCATATTGAGCGAACCCCAAGTTCTTTTGACCATAAGACATGTACTTGGAGGCCTCAAAAAATGGGCGGCTCGCAAAAACAAGGTCATGGGTTTTGAGGAAGAGCTCCGCAGCTTGAGGAGAAGTGACAATGATGGTGGGTACAATGCCTAGTCTCATGTACATAATGGATCCATATTTTTGAGACAAATCACGAAGATCTCTATGAGGGAGCTTCCCCAGCAAATGAAGGCTACCAAAAACTGGAAATCCTCTAGGACCAGGAGGCAATTTGTTCTGACTTCTGAACAGCCATGGTTTTAAGATCAGAAGAGCAAGACCAGCCAGAGCAACAGCGAGCAAAATCCAAGCCATTAGGAGATTAATGGTAAGGCTGTTTGGAATCTGGCTTCTTTAAAAGAACAGAGATCAATTGCCGTCCGCTCGATGAATACAAGGCTTTGTGTCTTCGGGAATGTAAATTTATAATATCAGTTATGATATGTGTGGATGCAAATGGGAGTCGGTATGGAGCCCAAGCGGG
>NW_019104492.1:1620284-1636537 GCF_001995035.1 Momordica charantia
AAAAAAAAAACTTTGATGTCTCTCGGATCCGGGTCTTGAAGCAGGCGTAGGCGTAGGTGTTGAATAAATTAGCACAAAAGGAAAAAGACAATCGCTCGAAGAAAGTAATTTTTATTACGAAATTCTCTCTCACACTTTCTCACTTTTCTCACTCACTTCACTTAATTCACTCTCTTCACTTTATTCCCTTAATTGTCTCACCTATGGGGACATCCCTGGGGAAGGATCAGATTTTTATAGACCCTTTTTGATCTCACATATTCTTCTTATCCAAAAGAATTCTCTAGAATCTCTTAGAGCCTAAAGAAAAACTAAGATATTTCTAGATCTTATTCCTTAGATATTTATTTACAATCTTCCAGATAAATCTAAAGAAAACTATTCTGTAGTACCGGTAGAAACTTACAACTATAGTTAGTGTTGTATTTATTTTAACACAAGTGCTCGAGTATAAGGGAGCAAAGTTCCTAACTCCCGATTGTAAAAAAAAAAAAGATGGGAAGTTGATAGGGAAGTTATTGGTTGTTCCTTTTTAGATGATGTTTCGTGATTTATAATTGATTTGGATATTAACTAATATGGAGAATGTGGGATCCATATGACTTTTGGTTAATATTTTGTTTTGCATTTTATTTTTTTAACAAAACTTAATTCGTTTGTTCTTGATGTTCGTATTGAAAAGTTTGATTTAACACGTATCTTATTTTAATCCATATATATCTCACCCCGTTTGTCTGTTCTTGATGTTTGTATTGAAGATTTTTATCTACATCTATCTTATTTAATCGCCTATTTTTAGTTTTGTTGGTTTCCTTTCCTTCAAGTTGAGGAGCAAGAGACAAAGCAACATGTCTTTCATGTATGTCATTTCATATAAAGTCATTTGATATAATTCTTAAATAATAGCGATTGAATCATTCCAAAAAAAAAAAAAAAATTGATTGATTACTTAAATTTTAACCATGTTGTAAACTTCAATCAATCTTTTTATTTTCCTCCCATTTAGATCCGAGGAACATAGTTTAATTGGTTATAACATAATATATCTTTTGTAAAGGTTAAATGTTAAATTTTTTTTTTCCGAAGGATGAATGTTTTATTTTGATGAAAAGGTACCATATCATCAAGAGTATGTAAGAAACATATCTACAAAAAGAAATACTTAAATAAATACATTCTAATGGAGAGAAATAGTAGCTAGAGAAGCGCGAGATCTTTCGGCCTCTGAAAAGATACGATTATTGCGTTCCAACCATAAATTCCACGGAGAGCCAAATGTGTTACTCCAAAGAATGTCTTGTTGGCTCTTGAGAGGGTTTGATAGATGCTCGAGTATAAAAGCATCGAAGCAATTGGGAATAATAGTTTGTATTTCGAATATGGAAAGGAGATGAGACCAAAGGGCAATGCAAGAACAAATGGTCTAATGATTCTTTCACTGTTATGGCAAAGGATACACCAGTCAGGATTGTCAGCTATGGAGGGAAAGTGAGCTTGAAGCTTATCTGCACTATTAAGGCCTCTGTGAGCTTGAAGCTTATCTGCACTATTAAGGCCTCTGTGGAATAGACACCAAAGGAAGAATCTACATTTTTTTTGGAATGAGATGGCTCCAGAAGAGATCTCAAAAAAGCTTGATGAATCGGATTGGTTCAAACCATATAAGAGGGTTTTCATTATCTGAACTGAAAGAACTCCAGTTGGAGAATTGCCCCCATATGATTCTGAAAGCTTAAAACTCTCGAGTCAGTTCAGTTATTTATTTTTTGTATTTCTAATTTGATCCATCCTTACTATATAATTATACTATAAATAAATATTTCTACTTTATAACAGGAATTGTTTTTAAGATTTGAACTCACGGCATTTAAGTCGGATATAAGTGCCTTTAACACATTGAACTATGCTTTATTAGATTTCTTTTTTTCTAGCACAGTACATCAAAATGTGGAACACCTACCTATAACATATGTAAAATCTCCAACCTATAAATCTTACTAGTGTCCACAAAGACCAAAGATATGACAACATTCTTAACCTAATGAGCTCTTGAGCAAGTTACCAACAAAATCATTACTAACGAAGACGCCGCGACTATGCATGCCAGACTATTTCTCATCTTCGAAAGGCAACCAACGAAACAGCCACATGCAATCATCGTCAAAGCAGCCCACCTTGAGTTCGACTCGACAGCCCGCGATAGATAGGAGTAACTATAAGATCTTGAACTCTAGGACAAGTTAAGCCAAATTCTTCCGTTATATCCAATTCAGTAGGCAATATACCACCTGGAAGTTTCCAATCAAAACAATGTACAAGTTGAGCTATTATTAAGTGAACTACAATTAGAGCCATATGTATTCCAGGACAACTTCTTCGACCAGCTCCAAATGGAATTAGTTGAAAATCTCTTCCTTTTAAGTCCACTTTGCTATCAATAAACCTCTCAGGAAAGAATTTTTCTGCATTAGTCCAGACACTTGGGTCTCGTGCAATTGCCCATGCATTCACTATTATACGTGATCTTTTAGGAATAAAGAAGTTATTGATTGTGCAATCTTCAAGAGACTCATGTGGAGCTAATATTGGACCGGGAGGATGCAACCTGAGAGTCTCTTTAACTATCATGTCCAAGTATTTCATGTGACCCAAGTCGGATTCTTCCACCTTTCTATTCAAACCCACGACATTTTCTAATTCTTCCTGTAATTTCTTCATTACTTGTGGATGTTTGATGAGCTCGAATAGTACCCATCCCATGGTGGTGGCCGAAGTGTCTACTGCCCCCAGAACCATGTCCTAAAAATGAGGTATACAATTATTAGTGCATATAGTTGTTAAAAAAGAAAAAATGATTCACATTAATTTACTAAACCAACAAAAAAAAAACACATTCAATATTTATACGAGGGATCAAACCATTAAACGCATTGAATGACGATCTGACATTGGTCGGTCAGTTTATATTATGGTTCGGCCGGTATCGGTTTTGCATTTTACAAAACCTATTGGTTGGTTGGTCGAAAAAACCAAAATACCCACCGAATATTAGAAAAAAAGGGTAAAAATACCAACCTTCTAGCCCCTTCTTTGGTTTTCTCGAAACCACCCAAAATTCTTTTTTTTTTTTATTTTTTATAATGGTTTATTAATCCTCCTTTTCTCACCTCACCTCTATCCCGAGGTACTCCTCCCCGTTTCCCATCATATTTCATATTCTTTCCCGTGCATTTTCTCTCTTTTTCCACTTCTTTTGTTTTTCACGTCAATTCGATCTCCATCGTGTTCGTGTTCTTCTTCTTTCTTCCGTTAAAAAAATAGAAAAAGAAAAAAGGATATCATTAAATCATGAGTTAGATGGTAGATCAAGCTTCTCTCAGAAAACCCATCAAATAATTCATGAATACAGAAACAAAATGTTTACTTACAAAAATGACGGCTTTGATGTCGGATCGATTGATTTGATACTCAGTTCCTCGAGAGCCCAAAATGTCCAACATGGCATCTACAAAATCCTTGGTATGATTCTTAGATTCACGAAGATGTTCATCTATGATGCTCTCTAGAAACCCATCAAGTACTTTATTAACAAATTTTGCTCGACGATTCAACCCTTGAAGATCAAGTGGTGCAATACAAGGAATGAAATCCGCCAAGTTAGGAGCTGCTCCTAATCGCGAGGCCTCTCGCAGCAGCCATTTAAAACTCCTCCCATGAACTTCTTCCCCTTCATATTTTCTTCCAAAGATCACCAAACAGGTCATTTCTAAAGTAAGAGAGAAGATTTTGGAAGTAAGATCCACAGCCACACCACTTTTTGCAGCCTCTCGAAGATCCTCAATCAATAAGCCAACTTCTTCCCTTCTCACTGACTCGAAAGAACTGATTTTGTGGCTGCTAAGCAACTCAAGAGTGCACGTTTTGCGCATATTGCGCCAATAAGAGCCGTATGGAGCAAATAGAACGTCCTTTTGACCATGAAATATATAGTTGATGACCTCACTGTGTGGGCGACTGGCAAAAACAAGGTCATGGGTTTTGAGGAACAGCTCTGCAGCTTCAGGGGAAGAGACGATAATGGTGTGAACAAGACCAAGTTTCATGTGCATGATTGGTCCGTATCTTTGAGACAGACGATGAAAATCTCTGTGGGGAAGCTTTCCTAACAAGTGAAGGCAACCCAGAATTGGAAACCCTTTGGGACCAGGAGGCAGTTTCTTGTGGCTGTTCCTCAATAGCCATGGTCGGAAGAGAAGTGCAAGAGCAAGAAGAGGAACAATTATGATCCAAATCAAACCCATTTTTGTGATGAGGTTTCTAAAGCGCTACACAATTTAAATTAGGGGGCAACTGGATCAGGTTGGGTCAGTTGTTGGATAATCTCGAACTGACCCGAAGATAATGAGGAAAGTTTGTTAACATCTACAAATTAAAGAGGAAAGTTTGTTAAACATCTTAATATTATAGTTTGGTCTAATAGTCAATAAGAACCAATGGTAAACTAAATAGAGTAGTATCAAACATGAAAAGTTGGATTGATGGATGGTCTTCAATTAATACTATCAATAATTGATTTCTCAAAAAAAAAAAAACTACCAATAATTGGATGAAAATTATTTCCGATACATCTGTTAATATGTTTTGATATCTTACCACATCAACGTTTCTTAGTCGTTAATACATTAACTCTAAGATCTCGAATTCTGGGTCAAGCTAAACAGAATTTTTTGACAATATACTATCGAAGGCTTCAAATCAAAGTAATGCACAAATAGAACTACTGTTAAACGAATCATTGATAGACCCATTTGTATTCCAGGACAATCTCTTTAGTGAGATCCAAATAAAATTAGTTTTTTAACCTATCACATTCACCTAGTTATGTCTCTTTTCAGATGAATATAGACCTACATTCTATGGGATGATATAAGAACGATTGCTTTCTCTTGGTCATCTAAATAAAAGTTTCTTTTTGTAATTATGGCATTTCCACATTTCTTTAAATTGAAGTGATTTCGTTTAGCCTCCCTTTGTTGTATGTTTCTTACCTACCTTTTGAATGAATGATCGATCTTTTTTTTATTTAAAAAAAAAAGAACATTCACCTAGATACCAAATAACCTCTCCAAGAAATAATTTTTATTTGTAAATTCAACCTGCTAGAATCTTGTCTAATTGTCTGCATTCAATATTTTGGAAAATTAGGTGGAATAACATATAAGCTATTGGCACTGCAATCTTGAAGAGACTTGTTTGACACTATAACAATTGAGTTAGTAGATGCCACTTAAAAGATCTGATTGAGAACCATGTGTAAGTATCACTACGGGGATGTTTAATGAGTTTAGAGCAGTGATTATTGAATTATTGTTGTTGGAGTTGCAACAAGCAAATAAAGAGACTACAAGTAAATCTGAATATAATTTAATAGATAAAGATGTTGATTACAATCATAAAAATCCTCATGTCTCGAGAGTGGTTGAACTCGAAAACAAAATGAAAAAGCAGGCAGAGAGACAACATAAATAGTGGGTTCCATTATTATAGGCCCTGCTCCCAACATCCCACGTGCTTGGTGTAGGGAACTGAAAAATTATAAAAGATTACAAATAGTACTATCAATAATTCATAAATTGAGGATGCAAAGTTATCTTCTGATATTTTTATTCTATCAAAAGTAATTGATAAAGACACGTCCTTTAACCTCTTTTAATATAATTATTTGGTCCGTAGCAAAAAAAAAAAAATACCATTTTCATTTCGTGTTTCATTTTTAGGAGATATTTGTGAGTGATTTTGGGATGACGAGAAAACTTTTACTTTTGTCAAAATTATTTTCATTTTAAAATATAATGTTTAACATGATTCATAAATGATTTTAGAAAAGCAAAATAACTTTAAATGATTCCTGGTCAAACCTCTCGAGGGTGATTTTCAAATGATTTTTTATTAAAAAGAATTAATAGAAAACTAGTTTATTATTTTAATTTTCAAAATGATCCTGACAAAAAAATAAAATTGATTTTGAGTAAAGCTACAATTATTTTAAATTGATTTTTGGAATATTAGTGGGTAGATAATTTTTGCTGAGGGAATGGATGTGAATCACCTCTTAAAATCAGCCATTATTTTCAATGATAAGATTTTCTATAGTTTTTCCCCTCTTTCTCTACATTGTCTTATTGGGGTTATCTTGTTTTCTGTCTAAGATGATTTTTGGGCTGACCAAACTAGGTGGATCCACTCGAGCCGACTAACATGTGGTTGACCACCTCAAACCGACCGACACAAGCTCAAGTTTGACCAAGCCAGGCCAACCAGCTCGACAAGTGACAAGCACGAGCCCAATGACCCTCCAGAATGACCATCTATGATCGACCAGCAAGGACCTGACGACCTCAAGACGATCATCCCCATCACCAACCCTAATTGGCCAATTTGGATAAACCAGTCGAGGCTAACCAGACTAGGTCGACCATCTTGGGATCAACCATTCCCAAGCCAAACCACCTCGAATTGTCCAGCCTGAGTCGATCAACCCGAGTCAACTAGCCAAAGCCAACCACATTTCATTTAATTTCATGATTTTCTAAGTTATCTATTGTCAACCTCACTCCTTATGCCAAAACGAGTATAGTTCAATGGTAATTGACATATATTTCCAACCAAGAGATTGCAAGTTCAATCCCTCACCCTCTACATGTTGTACTGAAAAAAAAAGTATCACTCGTTATCTTGAGTTAATTGTATAAAATATTAACTTCTATTTTATTTTGCATGGATTATATTGATGTATAAAAACTACCAAATTATTATCCTATTTAAAATTATGAAACACAAGGAATTCACGCTACCGTCATAGTGTAATGTTTTAGAAAAAATCAGAAAAAAAGAAGAAGAAGAAACAATTTTGTTAAATGGAATTTGCCCACAATACTTGGAAATGTTGGACGAGTTACCTATCTATTTAGTAATGAGATTTTAAAATGACACTTTTAATTCTTGAAGTTTTAAAGATGGTTCTAAATAGTCATTGAAATAAATTAAGGGTTAGTTTGACTAATGAAAAGATTACGTGGCTATTATTTGTTAAATGAGATGCGATTATGTGACAAAATATATTACTTTTTTGTTGGCATATGTGATGGAATTAACTTCTTCCTCTTGCACAACCTACACATAAGTTGTCAAAGTGAGAATAGCTCAACGGTAATTGACATATATCTCAAACCAAGAGATTTGTGAGTTTGATCCTCCACCCCTGTTGTACTAAAAAAACCTAGACATAAGTTAATGTGCATCTATTTCTAACCAAAAGGTGGAGAGTTCAAATTCCACCACACGTACTAAAGAAAATTTTCCTTATTGCTCTCCCTCCTTCCCTCTCTCACTCCAGATCTTAAATGACTCATTTCAGATGTTGAACGAAATAGTTCAAATGTTTCAGATCTATAATGAAATGTGGTGGCGGCGATTTGTGACGAGCGAGTGGTTGCACCGGTTCATCGGAGAAGGAGAGAAGTAGTATGAAAGAAAGGAGGGAGAGTCCCAAAACGTTTTAGATCTGGAACGAGGATGGGGCTTTGGCGGTGGGGGTGGTAGTAGAGAAGGAGAGGAGGGAGAATGACGAATAAAGAAGTTTTTTTTTAGTACAACATGTATGAGTGGGGGATCGAACTTACAACCTTGTAATTGGAGATATATGCTAATTACTGCTAAGCTATCTTCGCTTTGGCAAGGAGGAAATCGTTTCATTTTCCATGTTACATGTAAATAAATAAAAAGTAATATAAAAGTATTATATTTTGCCACGTAATCAGAGTCCACTCAACAAATAATGCTCACATCATTTTTTCGTTCAGTTAGTTTCAAGGACTGTTAGAACCATTTTAAACTTTTTTTATTATTTAGTACAACACCCATTTTTAAAACTTGAGGAACTACCGGTGTTAATCATTTTGATTTTGAAACTTTAAGGATGACTAAATAGACATTTAACTGAAACTTAAGACATGGTAAAACTATTCGTCACCTATTAAATCTGGAAGAAATTGAATCCAAGAAATTCAATATAGTGAAAATCTTAGAAAATTTGACGGAATAGGCATTCTCCACAGTCTTTTTTGTTTCGTAATCACCCTTTTAAAAACATAAGTTTTCTAGGCATACATTTGCTGAGATCACTTAGATATCAAATGACTTCATTACCCCTCAACTGAAGAGAGATGAGAGAGCGAGAGGAGAGAGGAGGGAGAGGAGAGGGGAGAGAGTAGAGAGACGAGAGAGAGAAAGAGAGCGAAAGAGAGAGAGCGAGAGCGAAAGAGAGGGAGAGAGACAGTGCGAGAGAGAGCGAGAAGAGAGGGAGAGCAAGAGAGGAGAGAGTAGAGGGTAGGGAAAGTCATTTGGTATATAGAGTGATGTCAGCCACGATTAGAAAGCATAGGTTTTGAAAAGAGTGACTAAAAAACAATACAATTTCCCAAAAATCTTAAGTTGTTCAATTATTAATTAAACTTTATATATTTCTAACGTGAACGTAATTTAATAGTTTCAAATCTTCCACTCAATCATTTATTATTATTATTATTTTTCAATGTGACAAATTAGGGATGACACTTTAAACCTCCGCTATAAAAAAGTAAAGTAGAGGTCAATTATTCGACGTATGCTCATGTTGTTCTCATTCATGGTTGATGAAATAGGAAAACAAAAAATAAATTATATAATTCTACTTTGATCTGACGTCAAATTAAAAATTATCTTCGTTTCAAAAGAAAAAGAAAATTATCTAATGGTGTCTATGCATATTTTCATCGGAATATAATTACTCCCATAAATAAACATTTTACTCTAGTAGAATTAATACTTTAAACATAGTAAACCAAATAAAAGTACACGCGGAGCGGTCCTAAATATCAAATTTTCCAACCTAGAAATCTTGCTAGGGTCCACAAAGACAAACCTCGTACCATTCTTAATATCTTTTTAACTTTTAAGCAACTTATCCACACAACCTATTAGTTATAAAGACGGTAAATAGGAGTCACCATAAGATTTTGAGCTCTAGGAGACGTTAAACCAGATTTTTCAGACATATCTAATTCAATTGGTAACATATCATTTGGAAGCTTCCAATCAAAACAGTGCACAAGTTGAGCTATTACCATATGAACTATGGTTAGACCCATTTCCATTCCCGGACAACCTCTTCGTCCAGCTCCGAATGGGATTAGTTGAAAATGTTTTCCTTTCATATCCACTTGGTTGCCAATAAACCTCTCTGGAAAGAACTTTTCTACATCAATCCAAACACTTGGATCTCGTCCAATTGCCCATGCATTCACTATTACACGTGACTTTTTAGGAATATAGAAGTTATCGATTGTGCAATCTTCAGACGACTCATGTGGAACTAATAACGGACCTGGAGGATGCAACCTGAGAATTTCTTTAACTATCATGTCCAAGTATTTCAAGTAATCCAAGTCTGATTCTTCCACCATCCCACTCAATCCCACAACCTTTTCTAATTCTTCTTGTAATTTCTTCATTACACGTGGGTGTTTGACAAGCTCAGACAGTGCCCATTCGATAGTGGTGGCCGTAGTGTCAGTTGTCGCTAGAACCATATCCTAAAATGAGGGAGGTTTATCAGAGCATAGATTCTTTTTATAAAACCCATCGAATATTATAAATACAGAAATAGATAATGTTTACTTACAAGGATTATGGCTTTGATGTTAGATCGATCAATTTGATACTCAGTTTCTCGAGAGCCCACGATGTCCAACATGACATCTACAAAATCTTTGGTCTCGTTATCGGCTTCACGAAGGTGTTCATCTATAATGCTTTCTAGAAACCCATCAAGCACTTTGCCAACAGATTTTGCTCGACGGTTCAGCCCTTGAAGATCAAATGGTGCAATACAAGGAATTAAATCCCCCAAGTTAGGAGCTGCTCCCAATCGCAAGGCCTCTTGAACCACCCATTTAAAACCCCTCTCATCATCAACTTCTTTTCCTACATATTTCCTTCCAAAGATCATCAGACAAGTCATGTCTAAATTAAGAGAGAAGATCTTGGAAGTAAGATCCACAGCCACACCAGTTTTTGCAGCCTCTCGAAGATCCTCAGTCAACAATCCAACCTCTTCCCTTCTCATCGATTTGAAAGATTGGACTTTGTGGCTGTTGAGTAACTCGAGAGTGCACATTTTGCGCATGTTGCTCCAATAAGAGCCGTATGGAGCAAACAGAATGTTCTTTAGACCATAAGCTATGTGGGTGAAGACCTCACTTGGTGGGCGATTGGCGAAAACAAGATCGTAGGTTTTGAGAAACAGCTCTGCAGCTCGTGGGGAAGAGACAACAATGGTGTGTACAAGACCAAGTTTGATGTGCATGATTGGTCCATATGTTTGAGACAAGCGATGAAGATCTCTGTGTGGATTCTTTCCAAACAAATGAAGGCAACCCAGAATTGGAAACCCTTTGGGACCAGGAGGCAGTTTATTCTTGTGGCTGTTCCTCAAGTACAGCCATGGCCGGAGCACAAGTGCAAGAGCAAGAAGATGAAAAATTAAGATCCAAATGCAACACATTTTTGTGATAAGGTTTCTAATGCACTACACAATTTAAATTAGGGGTTAACTGAATTGGGTTGGGTAGGTTTTCAGGACAAACCCGAACCGACCTGAAGATTGCAACGCTTAAATATAATTTAAGGTAGAAATTGAGTTGAGGTCTAATTTTATGAAATTTAAAATTTAATGTAAAAAGGGATACATTTTTGCTAACTCCAAAAGTAAAAATTTGATTTCTTCCCAAAATATCTACGAATTTAAGAGGAAAGTTTGCTAACATTTTAACCTTCATGATTTAGTCTAGTTGGTCAATAAAGATCAATATAGATAGTAAAGAACTCAGAGGAAATAAGTTCAAACTATAGTGACCACTTATCAAAGTATTTGATATCCTACGAGTTACATTAGAATTACATTGTGAGCTAAAAAGAAAAGGATATCTCGTTGAAAAGAAAAGTGACTTTACACAAATTTATAATATATATGAACTATTTCTCTCATTATCAATTAATTTTGAAATATAACATCATAAATATTGATAGGTGACATCAAGACACTTATCACGATCATAAAAATAGAACCTTAATTCAAACGTGGTTGAACTAAAAACAAAACGGAAAAGCGAGCAGAGACGACAAGAAATAGTGCGTTCCATTCAAGGTCTGTTCCCAACTTCCCACGTGCTTTGTGTAGGGGAGTGAAAAATGATAAAAGATGACAAAATACTGAAATAGTACTCTTGGAAATTCGCTGGATTGACAATGAAGTCTTCAGTACTATCAACAATTCATAAATTGAGGATGAAAATGGAACCTTCAGATATTTTTATTGTATCAAAGTAATTGATAAAGACATGTCCTTTAACCTCTTTTAATTTAATTAGTTGGTCTGTAGCAAAAAAGAAAATCTAATTATTTGGTTAAGCGGATTCGTTAACGTTTTCGTTTCATATTTCTTTAAAGTATATTTGCGAGTACTTTTGGCAGGACTAGAATTACTTTTTTTACTAAAAATTAGAGTGCACTAAGAGAGTTCGGACAATTATTGTTGTGGTTTCCTTGAGAGTTGAATAGTCATTACTATGGTGTCTTAAGAGAGCTTTGTAGAATGCTGAAAGATTCCATATGTAGTTGTAAAACACGTGGTTCGAACTTGAAGTGAATCAATAATATAAACTCATAGTGTTACATTTTTTTATCCTGAATAGCTCTAACTTTGAAGATGATTAATTTCCGATAGGAGTTGGGTGGTAGATTTGTGGTCCTGCAGAGATCCTTTTAATTGCCAACTCGCTACTCTTAATTCATAAGTCTAATCTTTCTAAAAATTACGCATGGGTATACATTTTGGTTTATTGAGCTTCGTTAGTTTGCCATTAATTATTTGAAAGGATAGGTAGTTGTATGTTTAAATTAATAATATTTGTTTCGCATCTAACTTATAAATTAATTTACTTTATTATTTTTGGTATAATAAATATTTGGTATGAATATTTAAACTTCCCAGTAGATTCCTTTTGAAATAATTGACCTAAATTATTTTGGCTTAAAAATATGAAATCAATAATCTAATACCATGTTATCCTTAAAACATTACTAAAAAAGAATTCAACCCATTATGAAAAATTTGATCAATTTCTTGAAGGGTAGGATAAAAAGAGAGAGGTACGACTGTGCAAGTGGGTGCAAGGTCTAGGGCTAGGGCCAAAAATTATATGAATTGAGAAAATAGTAGGTGAAAAATTAATATCTATTTTCTTTTTGAAGCTATAAAACTTCATGCTAAAACGTGCATCTTTATTACATGATTGGGATGCCATCTATACAAAAAGATGTGTCATTTGTCAAGAGTAAATGCAGTACTTTGTTGTAATTTATAAAGTATGAATAAAATATTTAAAATATTGTAGGTTTTCTTTAATTTTTTTTTTCATTATGTACTAAATTTTTAAAATTTAATATACATACAGAAAATTAGAATGTAAAATTTTTCTCCTCCTTCAAAATTACACAATATTATATGTGAAGAGCTGTGACTATTTTGAACAAATTTGTGATTTTCTTATTCACTTTGGAAATTAAAATTTTTTAAGCATTTTATCTCTTCCTCTTGGCCTCTCTTTTTTTTAATAAGGCAAGAATAAATACACATTGTTTACACATTTTTTTGGGATGTGATCCACTTGTGAAATTTGATAGCCATCAAGATGTCTCCAATCAACCCTTAGGAGACCACTGCGGCATTCACATCAGCAAGGAATTTCGTGGCCTTGACTTTCCATTTGTGCCGGTTTCTTCATAATTAAGTAAATAGGCTATAATTTAGCCTCGGTGTAAAATAGTTTCCTTTTGTAATTGACAGCATCCAATACTCTGCTCTACTAGCCGTTGTGTATAACAGTTGCCTTAGTGGACTGTTTATCGTGTAAGTATTATTATTTAAGTTTAATCTTTGTAGTGCAAGCATATGTAATGAAAGTGCATTTTCATATCAGTCTGATTTGAATTTCTTTAACTACTTGCATAATTCATGTCCACGGAAAATGGAAGGAATATATCCAATCTTATCTTGTCTGATCACTGTAAACAATATTCATCTATATGGTTCAACTAAAAAGTGTAGGAAAATTTAAATTTTTTCTAGTTAAACTCAACCCAATTTATTCATTTTTATTATAAACTTCTAATTTCATCTCATCGTATTCGACCTTTCACTTGAATATCATTTTTTAAGAAAATCTTAGACTTGGATATTACCCGACACTCTCTCATGCAGAGTATTAAATATTGAGCGACATTTTCATATGTTCATATGTTCGATATCAACATGAAGGTTAAATAATAGACGATATTTCTATAGTATTGAAAAAATCGATAAAATATAAAAAACATCAAAAAAATATAATCAATATAAACAAAATATTAATATTAATCCTTTTAACTTATTTAGAAAGGTGGAAATATTTATTGGTTAATCTAAATACTTTTTACAAATTTTTATTTTTATTAACTTTTTTAGAAATTATCTATCGACATCGACATTTTATGATATTTCCAACGACATTTCTATGAAATTGAGATATAGATATTATTTCCGTCGACGTCGGTATTTAAAACTTTGCCCATGASTGCGACATCTTCTTAAAGCCGGTTTGAGAATGATTTTAGAATAAGTGATTCTAACAAAAGAGATCTAAGGTGTGTTTGGGAAAATCACTTTTGCCATTAACTTCTCCTTCATCGATTATGTTTGTTAAATTATAAACTATATTTTAGGAAAATTTAAAATCACCTTAAATTGATTTTTAAAATATCACTAAGGGTATGTTTGAGATGGGTAGTAGAATTAGTGATTTTGAAAAAAGAGATTTAAGGATAATTGATTTTTCAAAATCATGGTAAAGTGATGCTTAAAAATCAATTTAAAGTGATTAAAGTGATTTTAAGCTTTATTAAGATCAATTTCTTAATTTGTCGAATATGATCAATAGGAAGAAGAGTGATTTTGACCCTTAGAGAGTTATTTTAGAAAATCAATTATCTTTATATTTCTTTTAAATCACTTATTCTATCATCATTCTCAAACACACCCTTAATTTTGTTTATATTTTCTATCGTAACTTTGTCACGTTAGCAATTGTGGCCCGGTTTCTTCCCAATAATTGTGAACGGCTGAACCCATATAGGATTTCCTCTCTCAAAAGCAAAGGATTGGTTTCAAATATATCAAATTAAAGATTTATACAATTAAATAATTATTATTATTAGTCAATATCAACATAATATGACATATACCTCCAATACAAAGTCGTGGGTTCAATTTACTGTCTAAAAACATATTAGTCCTAACTATCAAACATTTTGATAAAAATATCCTAATTTGGATTCCGAATTCCACTAATTGATTGAGCATTGCCTTGGGGCTATGGTTCCATGTCCTAAATGGGATCTAATCCCTAATTGATTTAGGATATCTTGAAGCATCCAATTAACAAATATGTCTCGTATTTTTAAACTTTTAAATATAACAAAATTATTCACTCATATCTATATTATATCGACACTCATATCAGTAATATACTATATATATATTACATACATATTGTACAGACACTCACATCAGTAATATATTATATACATATTGCAAGTCATATCAGTAGTATATTAGATGTATATTCACATACCTATATCAGTAGTTAGATAGATTATAAATATGTTACAAATATATTATAGATGTATATCATTTGGATAAAGTTGTTATTTTAAAATTGTTCACTTAAAAAGATGTTATATTTGAAAATACTAAATGTGGTTGCTATTTTACTAATTTTACTAATTATTTTTGACATATGTGTAACTACCCTTGATTAAAAAGTAATATATTATGCTAGGTTAATCACAATCCACTCAGTAAATAATGACCTTATCATCGGTTAATTGACTAACTGCCAATTAGCTTCAAAGACCTTTTTGAATCACGGTTTTAAATGTCGTTGTCCATGGAAATGTTGAGATCTCAATTTTATAAAAACATGAATAGAAAAATTATAAAAATAAAAAAACTTATAGAAAATATTTAAATTAACAAATAAGCCTACCATAATTTCTAAATAAGTTAAAATGATCAATATTTTAATATATGTCTATATTAGTTACATTTTGTTTATATTTTTCATATTTTATCGATTTTGTTGTAATATTATGGAGATGTTGATTTACACCTCTCATGTCGATGTCGAATCCATAGATACAGGAAAATATCAATAAAAATATTGACGGATATTTATTTAATACTATGAGTACAAGTATCTATTATAAGGCCTCGATGGCTAAATTAGACACCTCACTCAAATTTTAAGACTAAAAATGCATTTTGCTGACGACATCTAATAAATTTTCTTCAAGAAATTCAATATATTAAAAATCTGAAGTTGTTCAATTATTAATTGAAAATTATATATATTTCCAACGCGAACATAATTTATAGTTTTAAATCTTCCACTCATTCATTATTTATTTATTTTCCTGACGTGCAACTCATTATTGGTTGATGAACTAAAAAACAAAAAACAACCGAAATATTTCTACTTTGCTCCCACGTCAGACTTAAAAATTGTCTAATGGTGTCTATGTATATTTTCATGACAATATAATTACTCCATAAATAAATATTTTACTGTATTAGATTACTTTAACACAGTAAACCAAAGAAAAGTACACGTGGAAGCCATCCTACGTATAAAATTTCTAACCTAGAAATCTTATTAGGTCCAAAAGACAAACCTCATGCCATTCTTAATCTCTTTTAACTTTTGAACAAGTAACATCCTATCAAGTATGAAGGCGGTAAATAGGAGTAATCATAAGATTTTGAGCTCTAGGAGWAGTTAAACTAGATTTTTCAGACATATCCTACTCAATTGGCAATATACCATTCGAAAGCTCCCAATCAAAACAATGCATAAGTTGAGCTATTACTAGATAAACTATGGTTAGACCCATTTCCATTCCAGGACAACTTCTTCGTCCAGCTCCAAATGGAATTAGTTGAAAATCGTTTCCTTTGATGTCCACTTGGCTGCCAATAAACCTATCTGGAAAGAACTTTTCTGCATCAATCCAAACACTTGGGTCTCGTCCAATTGCCCATGCATTCACTATTACACGTG
>NW_019104492.1:1637007-1658491 GCF_001995035.1 Momordica charantia
GACCAGGAGGTAGTTTCCTGTGTTTGTTCCTCAACAGCCATGGCCGGAAGAGAAGTGCAAGAGCAAGAAGATGAAGGACCCAAATCCAACCCATTTTTGTGATGAGAGTTGAGAGTTACAAAGCTTGCCCAGTTTAAGGCTCACAGAACTAAAAAATATATTGTTGTTAAATAACATTGAATATTTTGACAACTCGCAGAACAAGTATCTTGGAGAATTTGTGGCCACTTGTTTAATCACTTTACCCAATGTCAAGACGTGGTAAAATTGTAGTCACTAGATCATATAACTTGTCTAAAATTATGTGGCAAATTTATGATAATTAGATAATATACTTTTYTCACCCAGACTCTCTACCCTTCATCTGAAAGCAATAGATCCATTCTATARAAAAATGGTATTGGTGCTGTTCTTTGGAGTGTTTTGTTGGAAAGAAACAATMGATCTTTTTTGGACAAATCTAGCTCTTCTACTCAACTTTGGGAGGATATTATAGTCTTGGCATCAACTTGGTCCTCAAAATCTCATCCTTTTTGTAATTATAATTTATCTACCATTTTGCTTAATTGAAGCGCTTTTATATAGTCTCTTTCTTTTGTATGTTTCTCACATACCCTTTTAATGAAATGGTTTTTCCTTGAAAAAAAAAAAATACTTTACCAATGACCACTAGATAATACGTTTTGTCTAAGACTATATTGCATATTTGTGGTCATAGAAATTTACTTAATAGGCTAAGTATGTATTTGGACTATAAATAGTTGAGTACCCATACTCGACAATGCATCTTAAAACTTCGATCTTCGAATGAATTAAAATGTGAGACTTTGTGAGATATGAGAGTTTCTCTTGTGAGAGGTGTTGTAGATTTAACAACTCTTATTTTATTAAGTAGAATTATTCTATTCTTKCACGTGGCTTTTACTTTAATTTGTTCGGAGATTTTTCAGGCAAGATCACTGTGTTTTTCTTCTTCTTTTATTATTTCTTCTCCATCTATTTTAGCGGCAAACTGGTCAGTTCGGTCTCAATCTTTTTGCAACAAATGGAGGTGGAAAATAAAAGGTGAATGGACATTGGAAATTTTGCTCCTTATAAAAAAGAGATTTTCCGTATTCTTATCTAAAAAACGTGGACAGAAAGTCACCGCATAAACCAAAGTCAACCGCCCATTAAATGCCACTCTCGAACAAGAGAAGTGCAAGAGAAAGAAGATGGATACTAATTTAATGATCCAAATCCGAGCCATGTTCTTGTGCTGTACCACACCTTGATGCTTTACTTGGGTGACTAGACACCGCTCACAAAATCACGACTCTATCTTAGAGTGTCGTGGTGCTACGATTTGAAGCATCCTTTTAATCTAGATATGTCCTAACGCCTAYTTATAGAACTATGACGTTAGCAACAAAATTCTAAGCATTTCCTATTCAAATTAGACTTTTTTCTTTAGTCGGCAAAGAGAATTGAGAAAGAGGAGAACATACCAAGTRTTTCGACCATTGTTGTAGTTCCTATCATTATTGTYGTGGTATCTTGAGAGAGTTTTTATGGGGTGTGTTAAAAAATTCTATATGCATTTATAGAATGTTTAATCTCGAAATTAGAGGAAGTAAATATAAACTCTGRTGTTAATATTTTATCCTTAAATAGTCCTAACTTTGAATTTCCAACCGGAGATGGGTTGGAAATTTGTGGTGCTAAAGAGATCTTTTGCTATCTAAACCTGCAGACGTAGACAAACCTATCACCATTCAATTTGAATCGCSACTCTTAACTTGTAAAGTCTAATCTTTCTAAAAATTGCACTTTGTGTGTACATTTTGGTTTGTTGAGCTTTGTTAGTTTGTCRTTAATTATTTGAACAGATTTGTTTGACAACTAAATAATAAATTATTTTGCTTTAATATRTTTTGGTATAATAAAGATGTGATAGGAAGATTTGAACATCCAACCTCAAAAGTAGAAGTAGATTCTTTTGAACTAGGCTTATAATGTATAAATTATTTTTGCTTAAAAATATGAAATCAATAATCTAATACGATGTTATCTTTAAAACGYTATAAAAAGAAATTCCAACAAATCATGAAAATTTTAGAAAAGTGCTTGAATGGCAGGATGAAAAGAGATAATACAAGTGGGTAAAAAAAGTCTTCAACTGAGACGAATTGAGAAAATAATACCTGAAAAATAAATATCTATTTTTTTTTTTTGAAGAGATAAAAACTCAAGTCAAAGTCATGCATCTTTATCAATCTATACGTACGAGAAGATGTGTCATCTGTCAAGAGTAAATGTGGTACTTTTTTCGTAATTCAAAAAGTGAGAATAAAATATTTTAAATTTGATAGTTTTCCTCTAATTTTCTCACTTTATACTAAATTTTTAGAATCGAAAGGTCATATGTACAAGAAATTAGAATGTAAAACTTTGCTCCTCCCTCAAATTACACAATATTATATGTGTCACACGATTTTCTAATTCACATTGCGAACCTAAAATTGTTTTTAAGCACTTTATCTCTTCCTCTTGGCCTCTTCTTTAGGCAAGAATAAAAACACCTTTTTTGGGTGTGATCTACTTGCATAATTCATGTCCACTGAAAATGGAAGGAATTGAGTTCTATCTTTTCTGCTCACTGTAAACATTCTTCCATCGTTGTTCAAGTAAAAGCGTAGGAAAATTTTCAATTTCTACAATTAAATTCGTTAAAGTTTATCCATTTTTATTATAAACCTTTGTTTAGTACATGAGAATGAGATTGAAATTCACGATCTCTGAATTAAAGATACAACCTTTAACTAGTTGAAGTATGCTAATATTGAATTTATATAAAATTTTAGTTTGATCGCATTCAACCTTTCACTGGATATTATGTTTTAGAAAAATCTTAAACTTTTTTTTCTTGAGAAATGTCATTAGAATTTAAAAATAAAAACGAGTAATAAATGTAAAAATTATTATTTATTAGTATAAATAAATAGTATTAAAAGCATATTTAATATTTTATTCTTAATTAGTAAATAATTAATGGAATTGAGGATGAGGTCGGTGCATGTGGGAAAATGCATTCCCTATTCTTGGAGTTGGTACCCAACTTCACAGGTACTTTTTTGTCATTCCTAAATATAGAGACATAAAAATAAGGGGATTTGTAATGGGTAGTATATAAGTTTTTTATATTTAACAAAATAGCATGCCTTTTCGATATTTTCAGATATAACATTTTTTTTGAAAATCCTGATTTTAAAATTTTTAGTATTCCCAAATTATCCTTTTCAGTTATCGCTTCGCTATTATATATCAAACATATATAACATATATATCAGGAGTATATCTGACAACATTAGTATATCATAAGTAAATCAATAGTATATCAGAAGTCAATCAGTTCTATATCAGTTGTATAATAGTAAATCACTATTTTACCTGCTTTAACCCTTTGTCTTGTATTTTTTTTGATCAATTAGATATGAGCAGGTACTGGCATGCATGAGAAAACTTGATAATTTTCGAAGTTATTGTGAATGAGAAATCAATTAGAAATTATAAGTAAATAGAAACTTAGGGGTTTTCTGTATATCAATAATATATAAGTGATATATCAAGTATACATCGTACATATATCAATAGTACAATTAAGTTTTATTTAAAGTTTTAAATATCAAAACGAAATCAGCAACAATGTCATTCTTGGGTATCAACATCAACATCAAATCAGCAGCAAAGTCCTTCAACCAAAAACTTAAAAGGTTTAAACATCAAAACCTTTAAGACCCATTTGATATCTCTATTTTTAGTTTTGATTTTTCTTTTTTACTATTCAGTTTTTAAAAAAGCAAAATCATATATTTGATAACTATTTTTTATTTTTATTTTTTACTATTCAGTTTTTAAAAAAGAAAAATCATATATTTTAACTATTTTTTATTTTTATTTTTTACATAAAGAAAAAACCAAACATGTTTAATAATAACCTTTTGTTTTTAAAAAGTTAAATAAAAATGATTGTGAAAGAAAATTAAACGAGAAAACTTTTAGATGGAGAAAGGTTGGAGATACATTGTCTAATAGAAAAAATAGATTAGAAATAGAAATAAATGTTACAAAATGCAAAATTTTGTGAGAGCCAGTGTGACCGGGTTAGGATTTTTGTTCGGAGTTGCAGTTATTCGGTCCTGAAGTATTCAAGATGGTGCATGGAGGGGAGAGAACCGATCTATCGGAATCCCAACATCAACTACTCGGTTGGTCGATTTCCATTTCTCGAAACCAACCGTGTGTCCCCGTCGATTTGGGCCAAAAATCAACTCGACCCACTGATTTTCGCAGCAGCCATTTAAAACTCCTCCCATGAACTTCTTCCCCTTCATATTTTCTTCCAAAGATCATCAAACAGGTGATAGATTTTCGAAAGAACTGATTTTGTGGCTGCTAAGCAACTCAAGAGTGCACATTTTGTGCATATTGCACCAATAAGAGCCGTATGGAGCAAATAGAACGTCCTTTTGACCATAAGATATATAGTTGATGACCTCACTGAGTGGGCGACTGGCAAAAACAAGGTCATGGGTCTTGAGGAACAGCTCTGCAGCTTCAGGGGAAGAGACGACAATGGTGTGAACAAGACCAAGTTTCATGTGCATGATTGGTCCGTATCTTTGAGACAGACGATGAAAATCTCTGTGGGGAAGCTTTCCTAATAAGTGAAGGCAACCCAGAATTGGAAACTCTTTAGGACCAGGAGGTAGTTTCTTGTGGCTGTTCCTCAACCGCCATGGCCGGAAGAGAATTGCAAGAGCAGGAAGAGGAAGAATTATGATCCAAATCCAACCCATTTTTGTGATGAGGTTTCTAAATCGCCACACAATTTAAATTAGGGGTAACTGGATCGGGTTGGGTCGGTTTTCGGATAAACTCAAACCAACCCGAAGATAACAAGGAAAGTTTGCTAACATCTATAAATGAAAGAGGAAAGTTTGCTAACATCTTAGTCATCATCTCGTGACTAATAAGAACCAATGTTAAGCAAACATAGTAGGATCAAACATTTGTCCTGAATGGGTTCCAACACGTTTGATATTTGCTAAAATTTTTTAAAATTGTGTTCATGAATTATGCTGACACAGTAAAACTGCACGTGACGTGGAAAAGTTTGATTGATGAGATGGTCTTCAATCAATACTATCAATAATTGATTTCTCAAAGAAGAAAAAAAATTATTTCTGATACATTTGTTAATATGTTTTGATATTTTACCACATCAACGTCGAATTCTAGGTCAAGCTAAACAGAATTCTTTGGCAACATACTATCCAGAGGCTTCAAATGAAAGGAATGCACAAATTGAACTACTGCTGAATGAATCATTGATAGACCCATTTGTATTCTAGCGAGGACAATCTCTTTGGTGACATCCAAATAACGAGTTACAAATATTTACCCATCACATTTACCTAGCTACCAAATGACCTCTCTAAGAAAGAATTTTTCTGTGTAAATCAAACACGCTAGAATGTTGTCTAATTGTCTGCATTCAATATTTCGAAGAATTAGGTGGAATAATATATAAGCTATTGACATTGCAATCTTTAAAAGACTCATTTGAAACTATAACAATTAATTTGGCAGATGCCAACTAAGATTTTATTGAGAATCATGTTAAAGGATATCTACTGAGATGTCGTTGGATGAGTTTAAGGTGGTGATTATTGGATTATTGTTGTTGTAGTCGTAACAAGCAAATAAAGAGACTACAAGTAAATCTGAACATAATTTAATAGAAAAGATATTAATCACCATCATAAAAGTTGATACTTCAATCTGATCGAGAGCGGTTGAGCTAAAAAACAAAATGAGAAATCAAGCACACTAAAACAAAATGAAAAAGTAAGCAGAGAGACAACATAAATAGTGGGTTCCATTGCAGGCCCTGTTCCTAACATCCCACGTGCTTGGTGTAGGGAACTGAAAAATGAGAAAAGATTACATAGTACAATCAATAATTCATAAATTGAGGGTGCAAATGGTATCTTCTGATATTTTTATACTATCAAAGTAATTGTCAACATATAATTCATAAATTGAGGATGAAAATAGTATCTTCTGATATTTTTATACTATCAAAGTAATTGATAAAAACACGTCCTTTAACCTCATTATTTGGTCTGCAGCAGAAAAGAAAAAAAAAATCTAATCATCTAGTAAAACTGGTTAGGTTTACATTTTCGTTTCATCTTTCATTTTCTTAGTACATATTTGAGAGGCATGATGAGAATCACCTTTAATCCTGTCAAAATCATTTTCATTTTAAAGTATGATGTTTGACATGATTCATAAGTGATTTTGGAAAAACAAAATCATTTTAAATGATTCCTGGTCAAATAATTGAAGGATGATTTCCAAGTGATTTTTGATAAAAAAGAATTAATAGAAAATTAGTTTTTAAAATGATTATTATTTTAATTTTCAAAATGATCATGTTGGATAAAAAAAATTGATTTTGAGAAAAGCTAAAAATATTTGGCAGCTGATTTTTGCTGGGGGGATTGATGGGGCTCTTAAAATAGCAATTATTTTCAATGCTAAGATTTTCTATAGTTTTCCCCTCTTTCTCTGCGTTGTCTTATTGGGGTTATCTTCTTTTATGTCTAAGATGATTTTTGGGCTGACCAAAACTAGGTGGATCCACTTGAACCAACTGACACAAGCTAGCTCAAGTTCAACTAAGCCAGGCCAACCAGCTCGACAAGTGACAAGCACGAGCCCGATGACCCCCTAGAACGACCATCTCGAATCCACTAGCAAGGACCTGATGACCTCAAGACGACCATTTCCATCACCAACCCTAGTTGGCCAATTTGGATAGACCACTCGAGGCCAACCAAACCAACTATCCTAGGCTCGACCATCCCAAGTCCAACCACCTCGAGTTGTCAAGCCTGAGTCGATCAATTACCCGAGTCAACTAGTCCAAGCCAACCACATTTCATTTAATTTCATGGTTTTCTAAGTTATTTATTGTCAATATCACTCTTTATACCAAAGCGAACATAATAATCGGCATATATATATTCAACTAAGAGGTTGCGAGTTCGATCCCCAGCCCCTACACCATTTTTTGGTTCAGTCAAGGACTATTAGAACCATTTTTAATTCTTTTCTTTTTTAGTACAACACCCATTTTTAAAACTAGAGGAATCATTTTGAAACTTTAGGGACAATTTTAAATAGACATCTAACTAAAATTTAAGACATGGTAAAACTATTCGCAACCTATTAAATTTCTTGAAGAAATTGAATCCAAGAAATTCAATATATTAAAAATCTTAAGTTGTTCAATTATTAATTAAACTTTATATATTTCCAACGTGAATGTAATTTAATAGTTTCAAATTTTCCACTCAATCATTTATTTATTTATTTTTTTAACATAACAAATTGCAACATCAAGAAAAATAGAAGTCAATTACTGGAATTATGTGCATGTTGGTATGTTCATCAGCTCATTCATGGTTAATGAACTAGAAAAATAAAAAATAAATTATATAATTCTACTTTGATCCGACGTCAAATTAAAAATTATCTTCATTTCAAGTGAAAAAAAAATTATCTAATGGTGTCTATGCATATTTTTATCACAATATAATTACTCCCATAAATTAAACATTTTACTCTAGTAGAATTAATTACTTTAACATAGTAAACCAAATAAAAGTACACACGTGGATCCGTCCTACATATCAAATTTCCAACCTAGAAATCTTGCTAGGATCCACAAAGCATTCTTAATCTCTTTTTAACTTTTGAACAACTTATCAACAACCTATTAGTTATGAAGACGGTAAATAGGAATCACCCTAAGATTTTGAGCTCTATGAAAAGTTAAACCAGATTTTTCAGACATATCTAATTCAATTGGTAACATATCAAATTTCCAACCTAGAAATCTTGCTAGGATCCACAAAGCATTCTTAATCTCTTTTTAACTTTTGAACAACTTATCAACAACCTATTAGTTATGAAGACGGTAAATAGGAATCACCCTAAGATTTTGAGCTCTATGAAAAGTTAAACCAGATTTTTCAGACATATCTAATTCAATTGGTAACATATCATTTGGAAGTTTCCAATCAAAACAGTGCACAAGTTGAGCTATTACCATATGAACTACAGTTAGACCCAATTCCATTCCAGGACAACTTCTTCGTCCAGCTCCAAATGGAATTAGTTGAAAATCTTTTCCTTTCACGTCCAGTTGGCTGCCAATAAACCTCTCTGGAAAGAACTTTTCTGCATCAATCCAAACACTTGGGTCTCGCCCAATTGCACATGCACTCACTATTACACGAGACTTTTTAGGAATATAGAAGTTATTGATTGTGAAATCTTCAGACGACTCATGTGGAACTAATAACGGGCCTGGAGGATGCAACCTGAGAATTTCTTTAACTATCACGTCCAAGTATTTCAAGTGATCCAAGTCTGATTCTTCAACCCTCCTCAAACCCACGACCGTTTCTAATTATTCTTGTAATTTCTTCATTACATGGGGGTGTTTGACAAGCTCAGACAGTGTCCATTCGATAGTGGTGGCCGAGGTGTCAGTTGCCGCTAGAATCATATCCTAAAATGAGGGATACTTATCAGAGCATATATTTTTTTATAAAATCTATCCAAGATTATAAATAAAGAAATAGATAATGTTTACTTACAAGAATTATGGCTTTGATGTTAGATCGATCAATTTGATACTCAGTTTCTCGAGAGCCCACAATGTCCAACATGACATCTACAAAATCTTTGGTGTCACTATTGGCTTCATTAAGATGTTCATCTATAATGCTTTCCAAAAACCCATCAATCACTTTACCAACAGATTTTGCTCGACGGTTCAGCCCTTGAAGATCAAATGATGCAATACAAGGAATTAAATCCCCCAAGTTGGGAGCTGCTCCCAATCGCAAGGCCTCTCGAACCACCCATTTAAAACCCCTCTCAACATCAACTTCTTCCCCTACATATTTCCTTCCAAAGATCATCAGACAAGTCATGTCTAAATTAAGAGCGAAGATCTTGGAAGTAGGATCCACAGGCACACCACTTTTTGCAGCCTCTCGAAGATCCTCAATCAACAATCCAAGCTCTTCCATTCTCATTGATTTGAAAGATTGGACTTTGTGGCTGTTGAGTAACTCGAGAGTGCACATTTTGCGCATGTTGCGCCAATAAGAGCCGTATGGAGCAAACAAAATGTTCTTTAGACCTTAAGCTATGTGGGTGAAGACCTCACTTGGTGGGCGATTTGCAAAAACAAGGTCGTGGGTTTTGAGAAACAGCTCTGCAGCTCGTGGGGAAGAGACAACAATTGTGTGTACAAGACCAAGTTTCATGTGCATGATTGGTCCGTATCTTTGAGACAAGCGATGAAGATCTCTGTGTGGATTCTTTCCAAACAAATGCAGGCAACCCAGAATTGGAAACCCTTTGGGACCAGGAGGCAGTTTATTCTTGTGGCTGTTCCTCAAGTACAGCCATGGCCGGAGCACAAGTGCAAGAGCAAGAAGATGAAAAATTAAGATCCAAATGCAACACATTTTTGTGATAAGGTTTCTAAAGCAGTGCACAATTTAAATTAAGCGTTGACCGAATCGGGTTGGGTAGGGTTTTTGGACAAATCCGAACCGATCCGAAGATTGCAATACTTAACGAGTTTAGATAGCTAGTGGCTATTAGATTATTGTTAAGTTGGATAGATAAAGAGTCACAAAAATCAATAGTTTAATCTCTGAATTCAGAAGCAAAATAATGGTGCGTTCCATTGTAGGTCTATTCCCAACTTCCCTCGTGCTTGGTGCAGGAAACTGAAAAATGATAAAAGATGCCAAAATAGTATGGTTCGAAATTTGCTGGTATACATTTTTTTGGAATGGTCAGCTGGATTGACGATGAAGTTTTCCGTACTATTAATAATTCATAAATTGAGGATGAAAATGGTATCTTCTGATTTTTTTATACTATCAAAGTAATTGATGAAAACATGTCCTTTAACCTCTTTTAATCTGTAGTTGTTGAAGATGTAGTCCCAATTTTGTCAAGGACAATAGTACCTTCGTAAAACCTTATATCAATGAAGATAATTCTCATTTTTTATATACCATGGATCACTATCATCTTCCCTAAAACTTCGTTTGCACATTTTACAAACTTTGAAATGAATCCATACAAATTTTAATATATTTTTTTTAAATCCTGAATAGCCCTACCTTTGAAGATGATTAATTTCCGATAGGAGTTAGGGTGGTAGATTTGTGTTCTTACTCGTAAGTCTAATCTTCCTAAAAATTGCACATGGTGTATACGCCATTAATTATTAATTGAACGGATAGATAGCTGTATGTTTAAATTAATAATATTTGTTTGCATCTAACTTATAAATTAATTTGCTTTATTATATTTTGGTATAATAAATACTTGGTATGAATAATTGAACTTCCCACTTAAAATAAGAAGTAGATTTTGAACCATTCTTGTTTTGACCTATCAATTATTTAGGCTTACAAATATGAAATTAATAATCTAATACCATGTACTTATCCTTAAAACATTATTATAAAAAAGAATTCAACTTTTCCCTTGGATATTAATTTTTAAAAAAATCTTAGACTTGATATTAGCAGGCGGCTCTCTCATGAACATGGTATTAAATATTGCTCAACATGTCGACATTTTCATGTGTCCATCTGTTTGACATCAACATAAAAGGTAAATAGATATCTTTATAGCATTAAAAAAAATCGACAAAATATAAAAAAAATAACAACAAAATATAACCACATAAATTAATATTTGCTAGTTTACCATGTCTAATCTTTGCACATGGTGTATACATTTTGGTTTATTCAGATTCTTGTTAGTTTGCCATTAATTATTTGAACGGATAGCCAAACTGAGCATAGCTCAAGTTGTTAAGGCACCTATCTTCGTAAATCGTGTATATATAACTGAGGAACAAAATATCTTCGTTTCTATAAGATTTTTTTTTATTAACCTAAAAGCAAAAGTCGTGTCCAAAGTGGACTCATACTAATATGGAGGGTCAGTTATCCCTTAGAGATACTATATGTGAGGTGAAATGACTTTATATTTGATATTTTTTCTCATTGTTTTCCTTTTCTTTTTTTCTCTAGAAGTTAGATCTAAAACATTTAAAATTAATAAATTAGACTCTTATATGATATTTATTTCCATTTCTAAATTTATATCTTGGCTAAATATTTCAATTTATCCCTAATTTTTTTATATTTTTCTCAATTTAGTTCTTAATTTTTTGAAATTCTCAATTTTATTCATGATGTATTAAAATTTTTAATTAAGTTATTTCATAAAAACATATGTAAAAATTTATTAGTGAAAAGTTAATAATATCATTAAATTATTGTTCTATTAACATATTTAAATACATGGATATGCAATATGCTATTTGAAAGAAATAAATTTTGTTGATAAGTGTCGATTAAGTTGAGTTTTTATGTGTCAACTAGCATCCCGTGACATATTCACGTGCCCTATGATAAAACAAGAATTTAATGCTGCATCAAGTTTTTGTTAACCATTTTTAACAATTTTTTCAAGAAATTATGTTATTGGTAATTTTTTATACACTATGGGTAAAAGTGAAAATTTTTAAAAAGTTAGAAAACCAAAAAAAAAAGTGACCAAATTGAAACTATGAAATAATAATCATTCCATCAATGGTATATAATATTATTTTTTGGGGACAGTGTCAATAGCAAAAACATTTGCTAAAATTAGCAAAATAGAAACCATATTTAGTTTTTTCGAATATTGTACTTTTAAGAAAAATGGAGGTCCAATTTTAAAATAAATATTTTACCTAAATGATATACATCTGTAATATATCTTAATATATTTAACTACTGATATATGTATATGATATACATATAATATACTACTGATATGAGAGTTTGTGCAATATGTATGTGATATACATCTAATATACTACTAATATGAATATCTGATATCCTACTAATATAAGAGAAAATTTTTGTTATATTTTAAAATTTTAAAAACAAGTGACATATTTTGAAATACATAAAATATTTTTGCTACTCACTGTAATTAATTTTTTTATTTTTTTAATTATATACATATTAGTCAAATTATATGTTTATTTTTTTCTCTCTTGAATTGATATCAAATGTCATAGAATTGTCTTTCAAAAAAAAAAAAAAAAAGTCATGAGAATTGAAAAGAAAAACGTTTATTTTCTAAAAGATAATAATTTACCAGCTGAGCGGGGTTGGGGTTGGTTCACTAGACCAGACACATGGCCCAATTAAATATTGAAATGTTTCTCTGTATTTTTGTTTAAAAAAAATAAATAAAGAAAATGTAAAGAAAACGTTGGAGAAAATTTGAAGTTTTGATTGATTGAGACCCAACCCACCCGGACGAGGGAGGATAATAGAGATTCCAGACTTTCTCCGTTTTCTTTTCTTAAAGAAAGAAAAACCTGTCAACTCTTATTGGGCCACGTATATGGCTGATAACAAATCTGAAAGTTTTGATATTTAATTATCATTTAAGTTTAAATTTTTTTTAATTTAAGAGGTGGAAAGATTCAAACTTTCACTATTTTATTCAAAATTATATGCTTTAATTCAGATGAGTTACGTTGAGATTACTTTAATATAACTTTTTATTCTCTTCTATATTTTGATTTTTAATTACTTACAATTTAAACATTACATGCAGTAGCAATTTAGTAGATATTATTAATATTTCGTATCCGGAATATCTTTATTTGGTACTTTTAAAAAAATGCATATAATTTAAATAATAATATATTAATTTGCTTGGATACAGCATTATTTTATATAATGAATGTCTAACTATTTGCTATAAATGACTAGCTAATTTAGATAATAAATAAAATATACGGTTAGTTAAGTTATCCCACATTATTGTACGAATATATATATATATATATATATATATATAACGGCTGAACCCATAGGAATTCCTCCCTCCAAAGCAAACAACAGGCTTAAAATATATATCAAATTAAAGATTGATACAATTAAATAATTATTATTATTAGCCAACCTCAATACAATATAATAAGACATATAACCCAATCAAAAATAGTGTGAGTTCAAGTTCCTGACTAAAAAAAATCGATCATATATTAAATTGGATATAATCTTTTATTTTTAGTACAACAAGTGAGGTGAGAGATTCGAACTTATTACTTTTTAGTCAAGACAAATATGTCAATTATCACTATGCTAAGCTCATGTTGGCAAGTCTGATCCCTAATTGATTTAGGATATCCTAAAAGCACACAATTAACAAATACCTTGTTAGTTATAAAGACAATAAAGAGGAGTACCCCTTAGATCTTGTGCTCTAGGACAAATTAAACCTTGTTCTTCTGTCATATTCAATTTAGATGACGACACACCATTTGGAAGCTCCCAATCAAAGCAATGTACAAGTTGAGCTAGTATCAAACGTACCACAGTTAAACCCATTTGCACTCCAGGGCAACCTCTTCGACCAGATCCGAATGGAATCAATTGAAAATCTTTTCCTTTCACGTCTAGTTGGCTACCAATGAACCTTTCAGGAAAGAATTTTTCTGGGTCAATCCAAACATTCGGGTCTTGTCCAATTGCCCATGCATTCACTATTATGCGTGACTTTTTAGGAATATAGAAGTCATTGATGGTACAATCTTCAAGGGATTCGTGTGGAACTAATAATGGAATTGGGGGATGCAGTCTCAAAATCTCCTTAACGACCATGTCCAAGTATTTCAAATGACCCAAGTTGGTTTCTTCCACCCTTCTATCCAAACCCACAATTTCTCCTAATTCGTCTTGCACTTTCTTCATGACCTGTGGATGCTCGATGAGTTCAGATAGAGCCCATCCCATTATGGTGGCCGAAGTATCCATTGCAGTGAGCATATCCTAGTTGTAAAATAAGCAATTAATTCAAAACTTTGAGTAAAAGATAACATTACATGGCTAATTCTAGCTCTATTGACCATTAACACCTTCAAAGTGTAAGCATTAGGACATTTAGTGATCGCTTTCTATCTTCCTTGTTCTTTTATCTCTGGTCGCTTCTAACAAAACTAAAATTGTTAACAATTAGTTTATTGTTTATAGTTTYCTTTTTTTTTTYYTTKKTWAAAAAAARKWAAWWAAAAWTTTWAAWKRAAAARKWWTTTTTTTTCATTGAAGACTCAAGTTTTAATATTTTATTAGTTAAGAAAATACAAAATTTTATTTATGCAAAAAAAATTAGAAACACAAACATGAAACAAGAAATAAGATTCTTTTTTTTTTTAAATTTGTACACCATTTTAGAAACCTTTTTAAAAATGAGAATAAAAAAATGAATGGTTATCAAATACTTATATTTCTAAAAAATTGAAAATAAAAGAAATTAGAAATTGAAAACAAGAAACATSAATATTACCAGAATTATAGCTTTGATATTAGAGGGATCAAATTGGTGTTCAGTTTCTTGCGAGGCCATGAGGGCCAACATAACATCCACGAAATCCTTGGCCTTATCATCATGCTTAGACTCAAGATGTTCATCAATAACCTTCTCAAAGAACCCATCAAATACCTTACTAACAGATCTTGTGCGACGATTCAGTCCTTGAAGGTCAAGTGCTGCCACCCAAGGAATAAAATCCCCCAAGTTGGGAGCGGCCAGCAACTTCAAGGCCTCTTGTATGACACCCTTGAACCCCCTCTCATCAAACTCACTCTCTGCATATTTCTTTCCGAACATCATAAGACACGACATGTCAGCGCTAAGACACGAGACTTTGGAACTAAGGTTCACAACGACATGAGTTCTTGCTGCCCCTCGAAGATCCTCAATCAGCAACGCAAGCTCCTCCCTTCTCACTGATGCGAAAGAATTGACTTTGTGATTGCTAAGCAACTCGATAGTGCACATTTTGCGCATGTTGCGCCAATAAGACCCATATTCAGCGAACCCCAAGTTCTTTTGAGCGTAGGACATGTGGTTGGAAGCCAGAGTCAGTGGGCGGCTCGCAAAAATATGGTCATAAGTTTTGAGAAATAGGTGGGCGGCGTCAGGAGAAGAAACTATAATGGTGGGTTTAAGCCCCAATCGCATATGCATTATGGGCCCATATTTTTGAGATAGGCGATGGAGCTTTCTATAGGGAGTTTGCCCAAGAGATGAAGGCTACCAAAAATGGGAAACCCTTTTGGACCAGGAGGCAATTTCTTGTGTTTGTTGTGGCTACTTTTGAACAGCAATGTCCTGAAGAGAAGAGCAAGAGAAAGCAGTGTAATGAGGATCCCAATGGAAGCCATAAACACAGATTTTTTGGTGAGTGGAAATTTGTGAAGGGTGTGAGATGAAAATTTGGGGTCTTATAGTACTTTGTGAACCTGTAAGAAATGGACATGGGAAGCCATTGATATATAAAGACAATATAATAGTTGGACGAGGCAACATGAGCTATACTTAATTAATAAATGTATTTAATTTTAATAATTAAATTTAATAGTTTTTATTTTAAGAAAAAATTCAACGACTAGAGATCAACCAATTTTAGTTTAGAATGTTAATAGCGAGGTATCTTATCCACTTATGTTCAGAATTCAAATGGGCTGTTAAATAGATTAAATTTTATTGATATTAACCCAATTAATGAATATTAGTAATTCATTAATATATACATTGAATCATTTTTGTTGATAGAGTATATTAAATTGACGGAATTAATTAATGAATTAATAATAGGCTAAATTTCCTCAATTAAAAATAATAATTTTTCAATAATTATAGTTAAGTATTTAATGAAATGGTTAACTTATTATTTAAAATCAATTAATTTATATTAATTGCTTGTATTTAATAGCTAGGTATATCCACAGTGATCCTTAATCTTTTAAAATTTGTTATTTGATTTTTGATGCATTAAAAATTTTCTATGGGTTCCTTTGGTAAAAAGTATATTATAAAATTTATTAATAAAAAACTAATGTATTGTTCAATTATTGTTTTAATTATATATTTGAAAACGGAAACATGCCACTTGGATATCTCATATGAAAAAAATAATAGATTTTATTAATTGGTAAGTTGGGTTTTGCTTAATGAGCGAGTTGAGTTTCATTGACATCGAGAGTGATGTTCATATATCTATTTTTTTTTCCTGACAAAATCTCTACCTTAATATGTAAATAAAAGATATATTAATTTTTAGTTAACAAAATTTAACATTAGTGGATAATTTTTAATACATTATCGATTCAATTAAGAATTTTAAAAGAGTAAGGACCAAATTGAAAATTACTTCAAAGATTAGGCAAAATCTTTTTTATATATTTATACTTAGCCTAATTAATATTAGTTTGATCATCAGTTAATATTATGAGATTTCTAAGATAATTCTAAAAAAACAAGCACAAATATTATTTATTTCCACAAAATCTTGATGGGATTTCTTATTATCCAACATAATAATCTACATTTGGTTGTCAAGATGATTTGTAGGATATTAAATCCTAAGTAGGTGGCCAACATGATTTGAATTCATTTCTCGAAACCTATTGTTATTTACATTTGGACTTTATTGACCGCTAAGCTACACTATGATAGTTTATTTTTTAGATATCTATTATTCATAGATAATTCAATGAAACTTAAATCAAATGGTCCTAGAAACTTTGATTGAGTATTAATTAAATTAACTTATCTCATTATACCAAGAAAAAAGCAATTAAAAGAAAAGAATTAAATGAATCAAACCAAACATAACTTTTAATAAGAGTCACCAACAGCTCAACTAAAACTAAAAGGTTATAGTTCTCACCCTACATGTTGTTAAGAAATTTTTTTTTTAATTAGAGTCTAAAGAGGCAAAAAAAATAATAATAATAAAGAATTAAACTGATGTATATATTTATTCTATTTAAGAGCCATCAATTTTAAATCCAAACACTCGAACCACATCCAAATGACAACATGTTCATAACATAATAATAATAGAGTGGTATACAAAATAGAATTCGAACATAATTCAAGTAGATAAAGTACTTTAACATTATCCCGAAGTCCAATGTTTCGATCCACATAACGGTTGATCTTGGAAAAAATAAAAAAGGGAAAAAAATCTATCCAAATAATTTATTATACAAAATATGATCCTAATTGAAGGATCAGAAAACATACACATAATATACTTTATAAAGTCTACAGTCGAGCACTACGCATAAAAAATTCTTTATTTATTTCATTTGCTAACTCAACTTATCAATTATGAAGACGGTAAATTGGAGTTAACATGAGATCTTGAATTCTAGGACAGGTTAAACCAAAATTTTCTGTCATATCCAATTCGGCTAACAAAATATCATTTGGAAGTTTCCAGTCAAAGCAATGTACAAGCTCGGCTAGAACTAGACAAATCATAGTTAGACCCATTTGAATTCCAGGACAACCTCTTCGACCAGATCCAAACGGAATCAATTGAAAATTATCTTTTCCTTTCAAGTCTACTTGACTACCAATGAACCGTTCGGGAAAGAACTTTTGTGGATCATTCCAAACATTGGGGTCTTGTCCAATAGTCCATGCATTCACCATCATTCGTGACCCTTTAGGAATATGAAAACCATTGATAATACAATCTTTTAGGGACTCGTGTGGAACTAATAATGGAACTGGCGGATGCAATCTGAGAATCTCTTTAACAACCATATCGAAATATTCCAAGTGACCCAAGTCTGATTCTTCCACCCTCCTATTCAAACCAACCACTTTTTCTAATTCTTCTTGCATTTTTTTCATTGCCTCCGGATGTTTGATGAGCTCGGGTATTGCCCATTCGATAACAGTGGCTGAAGTATCCATTGCCGTAATAAGCATTTCCTAAAAATGGGTCAAGTTGATTATGGAACAAAGTTGCATAATATCGTGTCTAAGCATACAAAATTTTAGGAAAAGAAATTCAAATGATAATTGATTTTGTAAAAATGATTTTTAGCTTTTTCCAGTGATTTTCATAAAATTAAAAATGATTAAAAATGATTAATATTTCTTAAACAATAAATATTTAGAGAGATAATTAAAAACTAGAGAAACAAAAATGTTAGAGATAGAAATTTTAGAAAGTGAGAGATAAAAATTTTAAATTGAGAAATAACATGAAAAAAAAAAGACAAAGAACAAATTTAGAAAAGAGAGAAAAGTTATCAAAATTTAAGGTGAAAACGAGATGGATGGAAATATAATCTTGAAAATTAAAACTATAACCATTTTAAAAACTAATCTTTTATTAATTTGTTTTTAGGTATAGTTGTCAAACATTCTAAAATAGAAATGATTTTAAGGCGACAAAAGCACTTTTACTCACCAGGATCAAGGCTTTGATGGTTGATCGATCAATCTGGTATTCATTATTTTGAGAACTCATGAGACCCAACAAAACATCAACGAAATCCTTGGTCTTATTTTCATCTTTACACACCAGATGTTCCTCCACAATCCTCTCTAAGAACCCATCAAACATTTTCCCAACAGATTTCGCACGACGGTTCAGTCCTTGAAGGTCAAGCCCCGCAACCCAAGGAATCAAATCCCCCAAATTAGGAGTCGCCACCAATTGCACCACCTCTTGTACGGCGGCCTCAAAAGCCCTCGCTTCCAACGCACTCTCATCATATTTCTTCCCGAACACCATCAGACACGTCATGTCCCTAACAACACAATAAATCTTAGAGCTAAGATTCACGACAACATGTTTCTCCGCAGCCTCTTTAAGAAAGTCAACCAACAATCCAAGCTCCTCCCTTCTCATGGATCTAAAAGAGCCCACTTTTTGAGTGCTAAGCAGCTCGAGAGTGCACATTTTTCGCATGCTGCGCCAATAAGGGCCCTGCGGAGAGAACCCGAAATTCTTGGAACCGTAAAACATGTGTTTGGTAACCTGGGTGCGTGGGCGGCTGGCGAAGACATGGTCGTAAGTTTTGAGAAACAGCTCGGCCGCGTCGGCAGAAGAGACAATAATGGTGGGGATAAGGCCCAGTCGCATGTGCATTATGGGTCCATATTTTCGAGATAGGCGATGCAGATCTCTGTGTGGAAGCTTTCCCAATAAATGGAGGCTGCCAAAAATTGGGAACCCTTTTGGACCAGGTGGCAATTTCTTGTGCCGGTTGTGGCCAATTCTGGACAGCCATGTCACAGCAAGTACTGGAACCAGTGTAATAATGAGTGTCCAAATCCAAAGCGAAGCCATTGCGGTGGAAATATGGAGAAGGAAAGTTCTTGGGGGTTTACTTGAACTTGAACTTGATGATGAATTTGTGGAAGATAATGAAACTGGAAATTGGAACAGATCTGATAACGTGCCGCGCTGGCCGCTGATATCTGTTTTCCCGAGAGAAGAAAAGACAAAAAGAAATTTAAAACACATGTTAGTGATAGTATTTTTATAACAAGAAAAATTAGTTTAAAAGCCTATTTTTGGCATTTGAAGTAGATGATGTTTAGGTGGATAATAATTTWAAGGGAAAGTATTTTTTAACTAAATATAAATCAAATCGTACCTAATCCTTTTGATAAGTTTGGTTCTTGATTAATCCTCGATTTTATTCTAATGTATTAAAAATTTTAAATTATTAGTGGTTGATTGATTTTTATTTTTCTAGAACAATTAAATAATCTTCTCACACCTTAATAAACTAATGAATTATGTTTATGTTAGCTCAATCCATAGTGATTTTTTTTTTTACAATATATAAGGTAGGAGATCACAATCTCTTAATTCGAGATATATGTCAATTATAATTTAACTACGTGAACAACTGCGGTGGATGGGTCGTGGGTTGAAAGCAAAATGAAAATAATTAGATGAAAGGTAAGGCGGTAGGTGAGGGAGAGGGAGTGGGAGTTTGGTGTGGTTGTGACTTGTGGGTAAGTTTGCCAAAAATGGGAGGAAAGAGAAAGGTATAAGCCAAATAACCTCTAATATTAGCTTTTTATGTATTTGTCAAAAAAAGAAAAACCATTTTATGTAATTTTTTTATTTGGTTTGTAATTTCTAGGAGTTCTCAATTTTATCTTGTATACAAAATTTTCTATTAGAACTTTTTTTTTTCTTGTATACACATCAGCTTTCTTTAAATAAATTATTCAACATCTTTTGAGAAAACAAAAAGGGTTCTTACACCTTCTGGTTGGGGAAATCTGAGATGGAGAAAATATAAATTAAAAAAATGAAGAAATTAAAACCTTACCTGTAAATGAAGGCAAGCACAGTTGAAGAGAGAAGAGAGGTTTGGAAGACAAATGTGATGGGTTCAAAGGTGGGTGTCGTGTCATGAAGAAGATAAGATTTTATCTTGGATTGTATCCACCCATGTTTGATTGGCATTAGAGTTGAATATTTGGTTGTAATGAGTATTATAAAGTGATTTAGAAAATGGAAGTTATGTGGTAGAAATTAAATTAGAATAACATAATAAGTGTGTTAATGTGGAGAAAGATARCCCACTTAGAAAGTCAAGATTTTTTAATATTATAAAAAATATAATTAATTATTAAAATATAACCMGGTGTAAACTATTTTTTTAATATTATTATTTTAATTGCGTCACTTAAAAAAATAGATAAAGTTGTCTATTGAAGAGACCAACTTATCCAACGTATTAACGAGTCGTGTCAAGACATGCTGGTTTTTTCTTCTTCTTTTTATTTTCAAATATTGGAGATGTGGTCTCTTCTTACCCTTTTTTTTCAGTTTTTTTATTTTGAGAAGGGACCTTTTTTTATATTGTTTAAAAATTTAATCATTTTCAAAATAAATTATAAACTTATCCATTTTCCAATTATTTTTGTAAATAAATTTTTTTAATTAATTACGAAAGACTCYAAGYAAGATACTTTGGTTTTGTTTTCTCATCAGACTCCCTTGGAATGTGTCATTTTTTTGGATTCACCCATGCCCCATATTTTTGGGGAGGAAGCTCTATTCATGCCCATTACTAAATGTACTTTGTTATATATGGTGTAACTATATCGCTTTGTTTATGACTATCGTATGTTGTTACCACTTGATTTGAGTATAGATTTAGTTGTGTTTTTGGATCCAATAYGATATTCTTCAATTGTTATAAGTGTTATAAGTGTTGGTTTTTTTGGCTCTTAATATCGAATTAATTCATTTTAATTAGTTAATTAATATTTTGATTATCATAAACTTAATTTTGTTTATTGAAAATGTTGATATTTTAAAGCATTCACAACACAGGGCTCCTTACAACAATTTCGACATTTTTTGAATATTCAAATAAGAATTGAAACGGAAAAAATAAGAAGATTACGTGGTGGATGAATCAACTAAGAAGACCAATAAAATTGTGACATGTGGCTAGTTGGATTAGAGGAAACAGAA
>NW_019104492.1:1658582-1764448 GCF_001995035.1 Momordica charantia
CCACAGGTTAGATTGTACATGATTACAGTTTCCTATCCGTTTTTTTTTTAATCTTTTTCTCCAATTAAATTTCATCCATTCATCTTTATTTACCAAAATCCAAAATGGCCCAAATTAATGATGGTTTTAAACCTTTTCAAATCTAATATTTATCTATTTAACCAATCCTCCTCTCAAATTTCAAAAAGAATTGTTTCACCATTTTCTCCTCTAATTTCCCATAGCTAATCTCTTTTTCAAACTTCAATTTTTGTTCTAATTTGGTGAAGGAAATTTTTACTTTCAGAGATATTCATGCTTCTAATTTTATTTTCTTTAGTCATCTAAAGACTTTTATTTGTAAAATTTTTTGTTCCAATTTTGTAAGCTTATATTTGTAAATCTACTATTCGAGAGAGTTTGTAAGATTGTTCTTTAGATTTCAATAATTTGTAAGAGTTGCTCTTGAGCTCCTTCTTGCTGTAGGGAAAAAAAATGTTTGTACCAGTTTGACTCCTACTGTGGAAAAAGTCAAGAAGCTTGGAGAGTAGATTAGGCCAATGTTACCAAACCATTATAAATTATCGTTGTCAATTTCTCTCTAACCTTCTCGTATTTAATTTTTGCAATTAATTTTATATTATCATAAATGACATGAAAATAATTGTTAGGATTTGYTGTGACTTTTAATTGCTACTATTTAGTTCAATTACTTATAATTATTTGGGTGGTAAAATTAACTAGGGTGCTTGCATTTCTAATTTATTAGAGAAAATTATTTGTTGGTAAAAAGTTCACCTATTTGTTTAAATTATTCACCCTGGGTTAAAAAGTTTATTAAAGTTCACTTAATCCTATTCACCCTTAGAGTTGTCGTAACGATCCAAGCAATGTGAACAATTTTTCTTATATAACGCTAGAATCWATTCTTTAGTTATAAAGGTATTTTAGCTTTCAATGAAGCTATGATTTATAATTTAACATATTATACGTCTTTCTTACTTAGTTATTTATCTTATATTAATCTTAATCCCTTATTGGAATTGTTAGTACATTGTTTATTCATTGTTTTCCTACAAAGTAGTACTTGAGTTTCAAAYGAGTCTARCATCGTTGTTAGCYGCTCCAAGTTTCTCTAGAGATTATGCAAATGATAATTTGTATGSACGTATATGGTTTGACTATACTATTAAGACACTTTATTTTGGGATTTTATAAGGACTCGTAGCTAGGGAATCAGATTTATATGTCTTGCACTTGTATTGTTGGACTACATTTAGAGGAGACTTGGTCAAAAGTTTGGGGAATGTTTCTTACTTACAAATTACAACGGTTCCTGGCTACTTGTGTTTCGTGAGTTGATGGCAAGTTCTGTCAGTGTATGAGAGTGAACTTCAAGGTACAGTCGAGCCATTATTGTCGTGCCAGAAAGTAACATGGGTTGGGTCATGTCAAAGTCCTATATTGTAGAAAGACGAARTCAATTATTTTATTTCATATAATGAGTCCACGACAAGTTTGCATTAATAAGTGTGTCAAGCACATGCATGACTTTGGATCTTGGGACTTTGATTTAGTATTAATGTGATTACTTATCGAGAAATTTAAACATTTTACACCGATCATTATATATACCTTTATGCAAAGCAAGCAAATAATAGTTTTAACYCTTTTCTCTAAAGAATACGATAAATAGGAATAACCTTGAGATCTTCTGCTCTTGGACAGGTTAAACCGAACTCTTCTGTCATGTTTAATTTAGTTGGCAACGTACCATTCGGAAGCTCCCAATTAAAACAATGCACAAGTTGAGCTAACACCAAACGAACCACAATAAGACCCATTTGCATCCCAGGGCAACCTCTTCTACCAGATCCAAATGGAATAAGTTGAAAATCTCTTCCTTTTATGTCCACTTGACTGCCAATGAACCTTTCTGGAAAGAACTTTTCTGCATCGATCCAAACGTTTGGGTCTCGTCCAATTGCCCATGCATTCACTATTATCCGTGATTTCTTAGGAATGTAAAAATTATCTACAGTACAATCATCAAGAGACTCATGTGGAACTAATAATGGAGCGGGTGGATGCATCCTGAAAATCTCCTTAATTACCATGTCTAAGTATTTTAAGTTACACAAGTCTGAATCTTCAACCATCCTATCCAAACCAACCACTTTTTCTAATTCATCTTGTATTTTTTTCATTGAAAGTGGATGCTTGATGAGTTCAGATAGTGCCCATGAAATTGTAGTGGCTGAAGTATCAACTGCCGCAGCGAGTAGATCCTAAAAATTGGTTCATTAAGTCGATTAGATCAAGGGAAAGTTGAAAATCACAATTAAATCATATAATTCTACACTCACAAGAATTATGGCTTTGATACTTGATCGTTCAATCTGGTACTCTGTTGCTTGGGAGTTCATGAGGTCCAACATAACATCAACAAAATCCTTAGTTTTGTTTCCAATCTTTGGCTGAAGATGTTCATCAATAATTCTCTCCAAAAACCCATCAATCACCTTACTAATAGATTTTGCACGACGGTTGAACCCTTGAAAGTCAAGCCCAGCAACATAGGGAATAAAATCTCCCAAATTAGGAGCCGCCGCCAACTGCATCACCTCTTGTATCACAGCCTTGAAACCCCTCTCGTCCAACTGCTCATCCCCATATTTCTTCCCAAAAACCATCAAACACGTCATGTCCGCAACCAAAGACGTAACTTTTGAACTAAGATTTACAACCACATCACTTTTTGCAGCCTCTCGAAGATGGTCGATCAACAACCCAACCTCCTCGCTTCTCATTGACCTAAAGGAGCTAACTTTGAGATTGCTAAGCAACTCGACAGTGCACATTTTTCGAATATTGCGCCAATAAGGTCCATATTCAGCGAACCCCAGACCCTTTCGACCGTAAGAAATGTGGTTGGAGGCCTGGATGAGTGGGCGGCTGGCGAAAACATGGTCGTGGGTTTTGAGAAAGAGCTCGGCGGCGGCGGGAGAAGAGACTACGATGGTGGATACAAGGCCTAATCGCAAGTGCATAATAGGGCCATACTTTTGAGATAGGCGATGGAGAGCTCTATGTGGAAGCTTTCCTAACAAATGAAGGCTTCCAAAAATTGGAAATCCTTTAGGACCAGGAGGCAATCTGGCGTGGCTTCTGAGCACCCACAGCCACGAGCTGAAGAGAAGAAATAGAGGAAGTATGGTAATAATTAACCAAACCGAAGCCATTTGTAAAGTTTGTACACACCAAAAATCTATTCGAAAATCAAAACATATAAAGAGTTCTCCCTGCACTGTGTCGAGCGATCATTTCGGCCATAGAATAAATTTAATATTTGTTTTTCAAAATATTAAAACTTTTCATTTGTTATTGTCCACCTTGGTCCTACGCAAAAAGCCTCAACTTTGGTTTTGGTTCACTCAAAAATTCTCAGTGATAATAGATTGCTTTTGAAATTTCAGTTGATTAAACAAAAAGATAAACTAAAATAGAGAACAGTTTCAAAGTGGTTCAGCTTAAAGCATACACTGTTGCACTAACTTTAAACTAATGGGGTAGATATATGGAAGCATTAGTCCAAATCTAAAAGAAGAGGAGGATGAGTAAGAAAATTTAAATTTGTCTAGAATTCGACATGTGTTCTCGTGTGGTCAATCTTCTTATTAACTGGTGTGGGTCGATAAAGATAATTGTAATCACTATCTCATAGTTCTACGGTAAATCGTTTTAAGTGCTTAATAATAATAATGTAAATTTGTAGTGTTTTATAAGTATCCTAGAAGAGGAGGCAAGAGGCCATATGGAAAATAATTTTTCAAGTTTGTATGTAAATGGTTGCAACCGCTTTCAATCTCTTTCCATGGGATTTTTTTTTAAATAATGTTTTTATTTAAATTTATTTTTAAAATAATTCTGCATTAAATAAAATTAACAAAAAAATATATTTTTTGAAATTTATTCTAAAAATAATGCTTTTAAAATTAATCTTGATTTGGTCGTCTCTGGCCACTTTTATTAGTTTTTTTTTTATATATTATGATTATTTATTATTTATATTTTAATATATTTAAAAATATATATTATTTAAAAAAATAATAACTAAAAAGTTGATTAATTGTAAAAGAAAAAATATGCAATTTATTAAAAATAATATTTTTTGAAATATAAATAATAAATAATCATAATATATAAAATATAATAATAATAATGTATTGTTTTAGAAAATAATAATAAATAAATAAAAAGTTGGATTTCTTGTAAAATAAGAAAAATCTGCGTATCTGGGGATCAAACCCATGAGAAGAAGGAAGAAAGTTGAACTATCATTCACTGTACTACTATTTGGTTTACTCAACAAACTTCTACTTTTTAATATATAATATAATAAATAATAATATTTATTAATATCCAAGTCGTCCTATCGTTCCCAAATAGTCAAAAGACTACAATGTCTTGATTTTTTTAAAAAATCAGACGTGATGTTTATAGTCGTCTCTTCAAGAGATGACCAACTAATAAAAGTGGCATGTTCAAGAGACGACCAAGTGGGGGATTAGTTTCGAAAGGATTATTTTTGGAATAAGATTCAAATTTTTTTTTTAATTTTATTTAATGCAGTATTATTTTAAAAATAAATTTAAATAAAACCATTATTAAAAAAAGAATCCCTTTCCATGCTATTCCTTGGACATTGCAATTATTTCGTAATGGACAGGTAATATATATAATTGAAAGCTAATATTTTTATAGTCTAGAAAAGTAGGTGTGGGGTTGCATGATAGCGACATGCAGATAAGATTTTTTTTTCTTTTTTAGTACAATATGTGAGGGCGGGGATTCGAATTCATGACATTTTGATTAGAGATAGATGCGTATAGATAAGGTAATGATGTGACATATTTTTTAGTTATTATGGTTCACATATTAAATTTAATGGACTGTTTGTTTGGGATGCCAAACATTTATGTAAGGAGTAGAAAGAAAACGGTTAAAAAAGCATTTTTGGTTATTGTAATTTTATTGAAGTAATGATTTAATATGAAATAATGATTTAGGTTTTCAATTTTCGTTAGCAATAATTTAATCTAGGTAATTTCGTATCGGTAACAATTTAGTTCTTAATGTATAACAATTTTAGTTTCTGTAGAGTTTAAAAGTACAGGACTAGACCATTATAAATTAAAGTTCAAGGACTAAATCATACATTAACAAAAAAAAAATGTAAGATTTAAATATATTTATATTTATTTTAGACAAATTAGAAAAAAATAGTGTTATTTCACAAAATTTCCAATTTTTGCCAACATACTACTAGGTTAGTGACTAAAGCGTATGACTCTTCTTTTAGGATTGATTTAGTTCTTATCCAATAAAAGAATAAAGGAATTAATTTTTTTTAACTATCATTGCATAATAATAACAACAATTAATATGTATTAATGTTTTTTTACATGCACCAGACCCAAAAAGTGGTACCTTTTTAATAAAATTGTGAATCTTGTAGAAGTTATATAATATTGGATTTGGGTGAAAAGCTTGATTTTCCATAAAATTAATGAGATTTAGAAGATTTATACATTGTCTTTTTGTAAAACTTAGTGGACGAATTGGTAGAAATTAAAAGTCTAGGGTAAATTTTGCATCCCTTATCTATGTTAAGGGTCCAATTAGATGACATAGAAAATGTTCATGGTGGAAATTGATAGATTTTATCAAGTTTAGTGCTAAATTTTTATTTTCTTTTATTTTTCAAATAAAATTTTATCTTGAATTGTATCCACCCATGTTTGATTGTCATCAGAGTTGAATATTTAGTTGTAAGGAGTATTATGAGGTGATTTAGAAAATGGAAATTATGGGGGTAGAAATTAAATTAGAACAACATAATAACATAAATGAGTTATTATGGAGAAAGATAGGCCACTTAAAAAGTCAAAGATTTTTTTTAATATTATAAAAAATATATTTAATTTTTAAAATATAACCTAAACTATTTTTTAAAATATTCTATTTTAATTATTTGTCTATAGATCATTCTGTTCCAGAGACAATTTTATAAAACACTAGAGAGTTTGCTCGGGAAAGAGTTGTCCAACAAATTAGGTACAAAAAATTGAGCCAATATTTTGAGAATGTAAATATTATTTGTTGACTTATGGAAGATGAAAGGACAGTAAAATGAGCCTTTACTGACTTGCATAGAACGTTRAGATAATTTACTAAAAATAGATGAAAATTATCGTTGGAGGATCTGCTTGATTTCTTCATTTAAGCAAATTACTTATGCTAATCTGTGATGGAGTTATTTGTGTTGACATGTATCTTCAACTTGGTCTTGAGCTTTAACATACTRGGTGTAGTCTTAAAACAATATGTTGGTTTTTTTTTTTTTAATTTGTTTTTCTTTTCAAATATGGAGATGGTCTCTTCTTACTTTTTTTTAAAAATATTTTAAGAAGGGACTTTTCTTATTAATATTGTTTAAAATTTTGATTATTTAAATACAATTGTTTTCAAAATAAATTTGTTCACTTTCTATTATTTTTATTTTTAAAAATTTTTAATTCATSGTGAGAGACTCAATGTGTCATTTTTTTCAGCTTCATCTATGCTCCTTACACTACAAGGAGAATGAACCTTCATTTCCGTCGCTGATGGTCAACATCGACAAAAATATTATCGTCGCTAAGCGCGTCGCGTAAAAGGCGTCGTTAGTGGACGTGCGCGACGAAAAGGCTAGTGTTGCTAGTTTCAGCGACGAAAACAATTTTCATCACTGATTTTAAGATAATTTATTTTTGTCGCTGGAATGCTATTGTGACGCTATATTTTCGTCGTTGTTTATTTATTATATATATATATATATATTTTACTGGTACGTTTTTTTCTTTCTTATGGTGGCATTATGCGATTTCGTCGCTAAATACAACGACGTTTTCATTATTTCGTCGCTAAATAAAAACTAAACTTCAATATTAACTACTTACTATTGCTATATTTCCTGCAATTATAAAAAATACGATAAATGATAATATAGAAATAGTAAATCACAGTAAACTTTAAAATTAAACATAATGTAAATACAAAATATCCAAATTTGAAAAGCAAAACATATGTCATGTGTCAAAATATAAGTTTTTTTCACATTGATCTAATATAATAACAGCGACAAGTTTACGGAATCTTCGAATTTTGACAAGTTTCAAGTTTCAATCCTGCACAAATAATTTCATGTGATCAATGTTTTTGACCTTAAAAATACATCCAAAATCAAAATGATAATATACAATATAACAAACTACACATAAACATATCCATGATAACATATATTTATATCGAAGCTCCAACAACAAACTTACAAACTTAACAACATTCTAACAATTATATAACAAACTTCATATTCACAAGTTTCAAGCTCCAACAATAAACATAAACCACGTCCATATTTTAGCTCCAACAATAAACATTCACATTTTTCAAACTTTAACAATAAAACATCACACACATCCAAAAGTAAACTACATCCATATTTTAGCTCCAACAATAAAAATCTCACTATATAACAAATTTCATATTCACAAATTTCAAGCTTCAACAATAAACATAAACCACATCCATATCTTTCAAACTTCAACAATAAAACATCAAACACATTATACTCAAAATCAATAACTTCACAAAAATACATATTCAATATCAAACACATAAAATCAAACACAAAGAAATTCAAATTGTTCGTACCTTGCTCAACGATGAACTTCCTCCTCCTCTTCCTCTAAAGCTATTGAGAATTTCTTCCATCTGGCTAAATCTTCTCTCATATTCCTATCGTTGCATATCAAGTAAGTCTTGTGTTGACCTTGCTTGTTGTTTAGCCTGCAAACGTCGTGCCTCTAATAATTCCTCTCGTTGGCTCCATAATAATTCTTCATTTCTTGCAACTCTGGTCTCCAATGTCAGAACGTATTCTTGTGAGCATCCTGCCGATGCTTTTTTACTGGGTGGCTTCGGACCATATCCCATCCCTTTAGATATGATGATCTTTTCCCGAGGGCTATTTCCATAGCATCTTCTTCACTTAATTCTCGACCTTCTTCTTTTGCCTGTTCTACTAAGGCCACAATTTTCTCATACACAAACAAATATATTAGCTAGAATTCTGAATAGATATTACCACTAAATTTATATCATCAAATTAGTACTTCCATATGAAGTTTGAGCAGCTTCGTTGGTCCAAGCCTTAAGTTTGAGCAGCTTCGTTGGTCCAAGCCTTTGTCGGATGACAATGTGTCACGTAAAAAAGCTCAAAGGGGCTCAAATATGTCTCATCTTCTTTTTTCTATAGCATCAGATTATTAACAATAATGAGAAGCAAAACATATAATATACTACTACAAATCACAAGTTCATACCTTATCTTCCCGATGCGAGAGAAATGATTTCRGTCCAGCCCGATGATTAAATGGGAGTTTACTTCTACTTGCTTTGTTTTTCACTGATTTTGCCTATAGAAATGAGATATATCATTAATTCTATACATGAATAATAATAATATTCAATTATTAGTTACCTTCCATGAAATAGTCTCTCATTTATTACATAGCGTGTCCCAATCATTCTGTTCAATTCTTCCATATGGGCGTCGTCGAGCCATTATTGGATATTCAAATCCACAATAGTATCTATGTAAAAGGCACCGATAGTCTTTGAAGCGCATCCCTATCTCATACTTGATATAATCCACATGATGAAAAATAGTGACATCGACTTCAAATTTATTCTACACATGTAAACAAATAAAATTTAGGAAATATCACATCCATGTTAAACAACTATACGATAAATATAATAATGTTATTATTACTATCTTACCAACAAATGTTGAATAATTTCATTATAAACATTTTCTGGGATGTCCCTTTTCTTCTGTATTTCTAAAGGAACATTCCAACGTGTCAAACGACTAATTTTGCTGTTGAATAGACTGGCTAGATACCCAACAGGTTTGCCTGCTTCTGCAGTCCATGAAATTGGTATCAGATTACCTCCATTCGCAGCTATCAAGTTATCTAATTCCACTCATCGCGATTCTCTACGAACTCCTGGTTCTCCATCAGYATCGTTATCTGAGGACATTGTTCCTACCAAATTTAAACAACAAAATTAATTCCAAACATATTTTAAAGAAAATTTCATTATTCCAATTAAAAAAAGAATAATTTTAAAAAGAACTCTAAACAAACATATTTGATTAAGAATTTAACTTAAACATAACTTAACAAGAATATTCTTAAAATTATCTCAAAGCAAATTCTAAATAAAATTTAAATTAAATTTCAAACGTAATACATAAATAAATTCAAATAATAGGCACACTTTTTCAATGCACATGAACGATCTTAAACTTAATTCCAATCAAAGTCTAAACAAAGTCAAAAGTAAATTTCAAACATATATATTTAACACAAATTTAATTATGAGACCATAAACAAAACATGCATAACACAATAAATCAATTGAAACAATAAACTAACTTTAAGTAAAATGAAAAGACAAAAGTTTGTACCAATATACTAAATCCTTCAATGCAAAACAAGGATCGATGAAAAAACTCCGACGAAAAGAAGTCCCAAACCGTGATGGTCGATTATACACACAAAATAGTGCATATAAGGTATAAATCAACAAAAATAAAATTCAAAAACCAAATATACTTATCTAGGTATTGAAACGAACCAACGGCCGACGATTTCGTTGAAGAAACCGACGACAAGGATGACCTTTGAGGCGGGCGGCGGCGTTGGAACACGAAAATGGGGGAGAGAAATGGAAGAAGCAGAAACGTTGAATGAGGAAGAGAAGAAAGGGGAGGTTGGGTTGTTTGAGGGGTTCGGCGACGAAAATAGTTTCGTCACCCGCCCAAAATGGCGCCAATGACGTCGTTTGACATAAGCGACGAAAATATTTTCGTCGCATATGTCAACACGCGGCAAAGTGGGCAGCAAAACGGCTTCAATTTTGCTACGAAAATTATTTTCGTCGCTTCTCCAGCGACGCAAAATCATTTTCGTCGCTAGTTTGCGAAGATAAATATATTTCGTCGCTGAAAAAGCGACGAAAAGAATTTCGTCGCTAATTAATGTCACCAAAGACCTTTTTTGTTGTAGTGTTATTTTTAGAGGAAGCTCTATGCATGTGCATGTGCATGACCAAGTGGGACTCTAAGTTGTTAATGTTGGATTTGAGTAATAGGGGTTTACACAATTTTTTTATTTTTTTTATGAGAAGGTACACGTGCTTAATCAATTTAGCTACTTTTAAGTAGATAAAAAACTAATAATAATTGATTTTTGAACTGAAAAATTTAAAGAGAGACTTTTATTAGTATTGTTGATTTCGATTTTTGGATAAATTTTGCATAGGTGCCACGTACGCTATTGTCTCTTATCTCAAGTTTCACCTACATACAAAAACTTAATATCGTAGGTCTCGTGCTTTTAACAAATTGTACTCTTGCCTAAGGTAATAATATAATTTAGAGGTTTGGACTAAAYACATGGAGCAATAAGATATTGATTTTATACAAGCATTTAGGTAGTGAATTTTTCATACCTTGATTATGGTTCTAGTGTTGTTTTTTTACAGAGAGATGGGAGGGAGAGCGAAACAAAGAGATATGGACCTTTGACATTTTGTCTTTCCTTCTGACATTGTAGAGTGGTGTAGCACTGTCAAGGATATCCACCTGACATATTACCAAGCGTGCCTCGAGTCTCGAGTTCCAAGTTCGTCCATCGTATTCGTATGTCACTTCTCACTTAGTGCACTTGGAGTTGGTCTGATGTGCTCAACGCTATCCTCTTAATTGGTCATGCGAGCTTCATGTGTTTCTCCATAGGTGTACTATGTAACACTCTAAATCCACCCCAACAATTATAAATACACATTTTTCGTGAATAAAATTATAAATGTATTAATTTTAGAAATTAATTAGAAATAATATTATATTTTAATTTGCTTCATGGAGTGCTTGAGCCCCCAAACTTATAGTAAATCTACCTCAAGATTCTCGTCGAGATGGCACATATGCGATCTCTTTTTATGTGGAAGCAACATAAATTTTTAAGCCTCTCACTTGCAATATTAAACCACTCATGAATCTAAAAGTTTAAGTTTATAAGTTAAACTAAATTTAACCACCGATACAATATCTAATTTATTCATTAATTTACGTGATTTATCGAGAATATAKAAATCATAGATAGTACAATCTTTAGAGTCTCAATGCGGGATTACCAACGGATCAGCCAGTGGATGCAGCCTTAAAATCTGGTTAACAATCATGTCTAAATATCCCAAATCACTCCAGTTTGATTCTTCAAAATCCACCACTTTTTATAATCCGACCTATAGTTTCTTCATTGCTTTGACGAGCTCAGCCAATGCGTATTCAATTGTGGTGGTTGAAAATTGAAATGCCTATTGCTGCAGCAACCAAATCCTAAAAAGATGCCAATAATAAATAACCAAACGTGACCGTTTTATACATGCATACATTTCTTGAGTTTTAAATAAGGAAAATCACTGTTAAAAAGAAAATCACAATTGATCCACCATTATATCATACAAAGAGGGGGTTAGATTTAATCTTTTTTCAGATGCACCACACGACTATTAGAAAGGTTAAAGTTTACACTATGCAAAAAATTTACTTTGATTTAAATAATAATTATTTAAGTCTCTTTTAATAACGGTTTCGTTTTTCGTTTGCTATTTTTGAAAATTAGGTTTGTTTTATCACAATTTCTTGGATATTATGAGAAATAGGGAGAAAAAACAATACTTTGACTATATTTGAAAATCCAAAACAAAAATAACAATAAAGCGATTTTAAAGTACATAGTAAAAGAAGTGGTATTTATGTAAAACTTGTGTAAAATGTTAAAGTCCAAGATATCTTGTTATTATTTTTGGAAAATTTTTTTAAATGTTTTTTTTTTTTTTGGGAAAACCGCATACGTGGGCCGTTCCAATTGGGCTCGGGTTTGAAGTCCTAAGCCTGTAGTTCAATATGTTTTTTTTTCTTTTTTCGAGGAAATTAATATATTGGTATCCGTAGCTCAACATTTTAAATATTTATATTCTTTCCATTTTGTTGGAACATTTCTTGACAACATCCGACTCACTTTTATTTGCGATGCCTGTGTCAAAGATTCAATTAGATAACATTAAAAGCGTACTCGGTGGTTACTTACAACATTGATAAATTTTATCAAAGTTTAGGGGTAAATTTTAATTTTATTTTTTCAAAATATTATATAAGTTATTTTTATATTATGCTCAAAATATAAAGGACGAAACGAAATCGAGTATAGCTCAAGTGGTTAAGGTACATATAAACTGTTACTTAGTTATAAAGGTATTTTAGCATTTAATGAAGCTATGATTTATAATTTAACATATTACACGTCTTTTTCACTTATTTATCTTATATTATTTTAACCCCTTATTGGACTTGTTAGCACATTGTTTATTCATTGTTTTCCTACTAAGTAGTACTTGAGTTTCAAACGAGTCTAGCATCATTGTTAGTCGCTCCAAGTTTCTCTAGAGATTATGCAAATGATAATTTGTATGCACGTATATGGTTTGACTATACTATTAAGACACTTTATTTTGGGATTTTATAAGGACTCGTAGCTAGGGAATCAGATTTATATGTCTTGCACTTGTATTGTTGGACGACATTTAGAGGAGACTTGGTCAAAAGTTTGGGGAATGTTTCTTACTTACAATGTGTTTCGTGAGTTGATGGCAAGTTTTGTCAGTGTAGGAGCTTATTTATGGGGTATTTAAATCACTTTTTGCGCTAGGGAATCAGATTTATATGTCTTGCACTTGTATTGTTGGACGACATTTAGAGGAGACTTGGTCAAAAGTTTGGGGAATGTTTCTTACTTACAATGTGTTTCGTGAGTTGATGGCAAGTTTTGTCAGTGTAGGAGCTTATTTATGGGGTATTTAAATCACTTTTTGCAGCCTCTCGAAGATGGTCGATCAACAACCCAAGCTCCTCGCTTCTCATTGACCTAAAGGAGCTAACTTTGAGATTGCTAAGCAACTCGAGAGTGCACATTTTTCGAATATTGCGCCAATAAGGCCCATATTCAGCGAACCCCATACACTTTCGACCGTAAGAAATGTGGTTGGAGGCCTGGATGAGTGGGCGGCTGGCGAAGACATGGTCGTAGGTTTTGAGAAAGAGCTCGGCGGTGGCAGGAGAAGAGACTACGATGGTGGGTACAAGACCTAATCGCAAGTGCATAATGGGGCCATACTTTTGAGATAGGCGATGGAGAGCTCTATGTGGAAGCTTTCCTAACAAATGAAGGCTTCCAAAAATTGGAAATCCTTTAGGACCAAGAGGCAATCTGGCGTGGCTTCTGAGCACCCATAGCCACGAGCTGAAGAGAAGAAATAGAGGAAGTGTTGTAATAATGAACCAAACCCAAGCCATTTGTAAAGCTTGTACACACCAAAAATGTATTCGAAGATCAAAACATATAAAGAGTTTCCCTGTAGTGTGGTRGGACGAGAGACCATTTCGGCCATTGAATAAATTGGTGTTCTCCTGTCATCGATCTTATTAATTTGTGTATGTCATAAAAATAACTGTCATTAATTCTAGCTATAGATATCATATTTCTATAATTAATATGGAATTTTGTTTGCACCACACTTAATAATAATGTAAATTTGTAGTGTTATAAGTATCTCGAAGAGGATGCAAGAAGTCATATGCACAATAAGTTTTCAAGTTTGTATGTTTTTATGGTTGCAATCGCTTTCAATCTCYATCCATTCTTTTCTTGGACATTGCAATTTCGTAATGGACAGGTAATGTACATAATTGAAAGCTAATATTTTTATRGTTTGGAGAAGTAAGCATGGGGTTGCATGATAGCCACGTGTAGATAAGGTAGCGATTGACATGTGACGTATTTTAATTATTAATTCTAATGTACTCTTCCACATTTTTTCTTTATATATGTTAGGCAGAGAATGATGGTTCACATATTAAATTTAATGGACTGTTTGTTTAGGATGCCAAACATTTAAAAAACAATTTTGTAGGAGTAAAATAAACGGTTAAAAAGCATTTGCGGTGGTTGTAATTTTATTGAAGTAATGATTTTAGTGTTAAATTATTATTTGTACTGATTTAGTTGTTCAACTTTTGKTYGTAATAATTTAGTTTATGTAATTTCGAATCGGTAACAATTTAGTATTTCAACTTTAATATGTAATAATTTAGTAAATGTAATTTAAAAATAGAGGGATTAGATTATTACAAATTAAATTTCAATGACTAAATCGTACTTTAACAAAAGTACAAGACTCAAATATATTTATACTTATTTTAAGCAAATTAAAGATAAATAGTGTTATTTCACAAAAATTCAAGTTTTTACCAACATACTAGCAGGTCGGTGGACGACGGCGACTAGAGGAGATGGTGCAGCGGGTGGCGACGGTGGGAGGAGATGGTGCAACGGGTAGCGGCAGAGGAGGAGGGTGAGAACTTCAAGCTTGGTTGGGTGGACAAAAATGGAGGAGAGGRTTTGGTGTTGGATAACAATGGAAGAGAGGAAGAGATTAGACAGTTGATTCAAAAATGAGGTAAGGAATAGAAACCCTAAATGATAAATAGATGGTTGAGATTAAATCTCAACGGACAACTGAGATTGGAACATAAAAAGTAAAGGATTAATTAATAATTATTATATATTTATATAAATAAAAAAARACATTATGTCATGTCGGGTCGGGTCAACCCGACTTTTTCAAGGGCCAACCCGGTTGGGTTTGGATTTTTTCAACCCAACCCAACCATCGTTTGATTTGTCGGGTTGTCGGGTTTTTTTAACAGCCCTARAAGTTGGGCCATTCAAATTATTCCCAAGGGACATTTCACGTTTAAAACAACCCGTGGATATTAAAAAAATTAGGGAGAGAAAAGAAATGTCCTTAATTTATTAAGTTATGTGAATTTTTATCTTAAACATTCAATTAATGTCGTAATTTTTACCTTCAACTCAAAAAAGTGTTGCAATTCTTTAATTCTAATAAAATTCTATTTGAAGAATTATAAAAAATAAAAAATAAAAAAATAGTATTTGTATGGATGTTAACCTTCAATGAATTAGAAAATATATCTTGCAACTAAATGAAATTTCAGAGAAAAACAATTTTTTAGAAAAAAAATTGTGAATCTTGTTAAAGTTAATATAATATTGGATTTTGTGCATTGGTCTGATTTAATTTGGTGAAAAACTTGATTTTCATTCAAATTAATGAGATTTAGAAGATTTATACATTGTTTTTTCTTTTTTGTTAAACTTAGTGGGCGAATGAGTAGAAATTAAGCGAAAGGTAAAATTTGCAACCTTTTATCTATGTCAAGGTCCAATTAGATGACATAGAAACCATTCATGGTGGAAATTGATAAATTTTATTAAGTTTASGGTAAATTTTGATTCTTTTATTTTTATAATAAAATTTTATCTTGAATTGTATCCCATGTTTGATTGGCATCAGAGTTGAATATTTAGTTGTAATGAGTTACAAAGTGATTTAAAAAAATGGAAATTATCGTGGTAGAAATTAAATTAGAATAGCATAGCGAGAAAAATAGTCCACTTAAAAAGTCAAGATTTTTTTAATATTATAAAAAATATAATTAATTTTTAAAATATAACCTAAACAATTTTTTAAAATATTTTATTTTAATTACTTCATTCCCTTATCAAACACACTTGGGAGTCAGTTTCTTGAGGRGACGACCTAGTCCAACGCCCTAGAGTGTCGTCTCAAAATAATATGTTGGATATTTTTTTTAATTTTTTTTTAAATATGGAGATAATGTCTTGGACAAARTTTTAAAATAATCTAATTTTAAAAATAAATTATAAAAATAATGTTAGTTTAAAAAAAATAATAAATTAAATGTAATTTAAATAAATAAATTCAAAAGTAGGATAGATTTTCAAAACTATTGACAAAAATAGGGTAGGTCGAAGTGCGAGTCAAAACTCGCCTACAATGCCTGCGATTTCCATGCAAACGTATATATTTGACGTTGCAGTTTACTAAGTAGAAGTACGCGACTTCAACATTTTTTATTTCTTTAATTTTATTTATTGTTCAATTTTTTATATTGTTATGTTATTATTATTGCTAAATTTAATTAAGACGTGATTAAATTTTTTATTCTTTGTTATTATATTTTAAATTTTGATTAAAATRTCATTTAAAAAGTTTGAAAGTTTAAAATTAGATTAAAACCAATTCGATGATTAAAATGTCATTCTCTTGTGCTTSATGTTGATACGTTCTATAAAATAACATTTAAATTTAATATAAACTAAATCAATAAAAAATTATTAAATTAATAAAACATAAAAGTCAAGGTATAATCATATGAATATACATAATAATTTTTTAGAACAAATATATAATTTTTCTATCATGGTACAAAGTCAATAACATATCTATTTAAATATTCCCCAATTTAGTTTTTTCATAAATTATGGTTTTTTAAAATAAAATTTTAAATTTAAAAAAAAACAAAGTGGGAAGTCTTTTTTCTTAAATTCTGGTTTTTTTAAATAAAATTCAAAATAAGAAAAAAAAACAAAATTGGCAAGTCTTTTCTTTAAAATAAAATTAAAATTAAAAAAAAAATTGAATGGCTGCGACTTTAGTGAAAATGCGGTCAATGACCGTGATTTCGTCCTTAATCGTAGGTGATGGTTGCGATTTATCTTGAAATTGCAGCCCACTGCGACTTTATTAAAATGACAACAATTGATTTAGGTACCCTATCTTTAGAATTAGTTTGAAACTTACCTTACTTTTGTCATTTGTTTTTAAAAAATAATTATTTAAAAAGAAAATCCTGATATTTCTTCCCTTTTCTTTTCAAATATTTTTTTAAAAGGGACTTTTCTTAGATATATTGTTTAAAATTTTAATTAWTCAAATACAATCATTCAAAATAAATTTATTCACTTTCTATTTTTTTTATAAATAAAATTTTTAATTCATTATGAGACTCTTTTTAAATGTGTCATTTTCTGGCTTATCACTATACTCTTTAGTTTTGGAGGAAGCTCTATGCATGCGCACGATCTCAAATGTACTTTAGTATATATGGCATCTTTGTTTATGACTACTCTATACGTTGTTACCATTAGATGTGAGTATAGATTTAGTAATGTGTTTTTTTGGTCTACTATGATCTTGTGCCAATTGTTACTATGAGAACATTTTTTTTATGTAAGTCTTGAAGTTTCTTAGTTATAAAGGTATATTAATGTTGAACGAAGCTATGATTTATAATTTAACATGTTGTACGTCTTTCTCRACTAAATATTTATTGATTTTGTCAGCGCATTGTTTATTCGTTGTTTTCCTACCGAGTAGTACTTGAGTTTCAAACGAACTAGCATCATTGTTAGCCACAACTAGCTTCTCTAAATATTGCATCTGATCATTTGTATGCCAATATMGTTTGACTATACTATCGTAAATTCGTTATAACTATATGGCTAGGACGACACTTTATTTTGGGATTTTATAAAGACTAGTAGTCTTGCTTTACAGGTAGAACTTGAAGTAGGGCATTTTCACGTTGTCTTTTATTACTTCAAGGCCACAGCATCAATCGAGATAATTGTTATCACTTTTATATACTATACCTCTGGCTAATATAGAATTTTGTTTGCACTACTAATTATAAATCTATAAATTTGTAAATTTGTAGTTTGTAAATTTGTAGTGCTATAAATATATCTAGATAAGAGGAGCCAATAGGTCATCTGCACRATGATTTTTCAAGTTTTGTATGTAATATGTATCTAGTTGCTATAATCTCTTTTAATCCCTATCGATTCTTTTTTTGGACATTGCAATTTCATAATTGACAGATAATCAAAGTTTTAAATATCGATATTGATGGAAATGTCGAGGTCTCAATTTCATGGAAATATCGATAAAATGTCGATGTCGATGRATATTTCTGTAAAAGTTATAGATTAAAAAATCGTAAAAAATATTTAAATTAACAAATAAACATTTTTCATATTTCTAAAWAAATTAAAAAATAACAAATATTGATATGATGTATATACTAGTGACATTCTGTTGATAGTTTTATATTTTGTCGATTTTTGTTACTATGATGGAAATGTTGTTGATGTCGAATTTATGAAAACGTAGACATGTCGATGGAAATGTCGACGTGTCGATAGATATCTAGAACCATTCAGGTAATAAAATGTAAAGCTAATATTTTATAGTTTGGAGGAGTAAGCATGTGCTTGCAAATTATTCAAAAAATAAAATAAAAATAAAATAAAAATAAAAAAGCATTGACTTGTAATTGCATGATAACCATTTAAATAAGGAAGTGATGGAGATGTGCACTCTTCTACTTTTCGTGGGGTCGGCGGAATTTACTCTTTAATACTATTAAATCTTTAATACTATTAAATATTTGATCGCTCATTATTTTTAAATTTTTTCTTTTTCTTTATATACTTTAAACGGACATTAATGAATGATTCACATGGTTAASTATTAATGGATTGTTTGTTTGGGATGCAAAACACTTAACAAACATTTTGGTAAGAGAAAAGTTAAGAACCCTTTTTATTTTCTGGACTTTTATTCAACTAATGATTTAGTCGTTGAAYTTTAGCTTGTAACTATTTACATAAAATTTCCTATTATTATTTTAGAGTTTGTACAATCTCTAATATTTATCATTATCATCTAATATTTCCATTGAATGACGATAGTTTGTTGATCTTGATTGTTCTCTTGGCGGCTTTGCGATCTTGATCGGCCTTTTGATAGCTTGGAGATCTTGATCGGCCTGTTGGTGACTTGTGGATCTTGTGAACCCTTTATTTATATGGTTTTTCATCGGCCTTAGATGGACTTGAGATTCCAAGTACATTGTCATGTGGAACAATCCAATTGGGTAGGTTTATATCATCAAACAGACGAAGCGAATTTTGATTGAACCTACGCTCTTGTAGCATGCCTCCTTCGGGCACAATTTAATGACATATAATTTTGTCATTATTATGTGCAATTTGTGATTTGTCAAAATTTACCAGTCAAATAACAATTTAGCCTAYATACTTTTGAATTATAACAATTTAATTTTTGAACTTTATTATGTAATTTAAAATTTGTAAAGATTTAACCCCTAMCATAAAAGTTTTTGTTWAGTTTTTTTATATGTAGATCTGATTTACGAGGAACCAAATATGTTTATAAATTACAAAGATTGAATAGTTATATGATAAAAATCAACACTTAATTTTGATGATTTTTTTTTATATTTAATACCATGCTTGCGAGTAGGGGTGTCGTTCAAAAAATCCAACGAACCCAACCCAACCGGTTCGGGTTGGATTGCGAAATTTCCAACCCGACCAGGTCACGTCGRGTCTCGAGTTCGACCTTAAAAATTTCGGGTCAACCCGACCGGACCCGATGATACCTTTATATATATTATATATTTTTTTTTTGTTAAATTATAAATTGCCAAGAGAGGAGACATTATTGGAGGGAAGGGAACTGCATTTGAATATTTTAAACTTGGAAGATTTTGGGATTGGGAGGCTATCCCACATCGGTTAAATTGGTGGAAAGAAGATGTTAGATTCCTATAAATACCTTTTCTTTTTTGAACATTTCTTGACAACACATCAACTCGCTTTTATTGAAGTTGGATGTACAAATTTGCAACGCTTATGTTCAAGATTCAGTTAGAAAACATTAAAAGCGTACATAGTGAACATTTATAAATTTTATCATTTTAATTTTATTTTTTCAAAATATTATAAAAGTTATTTTTATATTCTATTAAAAGAATAAAGGGCGAATATAAAGAAATTTGAAAGATGATGATAATCTAGTTTCACAGGATTTGCCCTCTACCTTCTGCAATCCAATTGAATTGGCTGGCAGATTTTGTCCTTGGCCCTGTAAAGTACACGTTGGATTTTTCTACACACCAGTCACGGTAGCTGGCAGATATCTCTTTCTTGTTAGATGTAGAGCCGATGGATAGGAATGACCATAAGTTCTTCTGCTCTGGGACAAGTTATACCAAACTCTTCTATCATATTTAGTTCGATAGGTAACATATCATTTGGAAGCTTCCAGTCAAAACAATGTACAAGTTGAGCTAGCACTAGTCGAATTATAACTAATCCCAATTGCATTCCAGGACAACTTCTTCGACCAACTCCAAATGGAATTAGTTGAAAATCTCTTCCTTTAACATCTACTGAATTACTGATAAATCTTTCTGGAACAAATTTTTCTGGGTCAGTCCATACATTTGGATCTTGTCCAATTGCCCAAGCATTCACTAATATGAGTGATTTATTGGGGATATAAAAATCATCAACTGTACAATCTTCAATAGACTCGTGTGGAATTAATAGTGGAGCGGGTGGATGCAGTCTTAAAATCTCTTTAACAATCATATCTAAATAGTTCAAGTGACTCAAGTCCGACTCTTCCACCATTCTTTCCAAACCTACAACTTTTTCTAATTGAACCTGTAATTTCTTCATTGCACATGGATGCTTGATGAGCTCGGCTAGTGCCCATTCAATTGTGGTGGCTGCAGTATCTATTCCCGCAGCAAGCAAATCCTAAAAAGATTCAATAATTATAAAAAAACATCAAAACATGAACCTTTTATATATGCATGCATCCTTTTACCTTCTCTTTAGCGTCAAGAAAGTTGATGAAATGATTTTAAATTCTGTAATTTGAAATGCGAGAAATGATTTTAAATTCTTTATCTTGTTTCGAACCAGAATGATTTGAAACGAATTAAATTAGATTTCTTTGTTTCAATGTTCACTGGAAATTAAAAGAAAATAGAAATTGTACTGATTTAGGCTTTTATTCTAAATTTATTAATTAAAAATTAAAATATGACGAGGTTAAATAAGTAATTTACTTCGAAAGTCTATCAAATCATGCAAAATTCAACCATTTTGATCTGGAAATTTTTTTAAGTACAAATAGGATTTGAAATCTTCATTCAAAATCATGTCGTACCAAATAGTGGAATTCATTTAAAATCCATCATGATTTTGAATTCCTTCAAAATCCGAGGCACCGAACAGAGCATTAGTTCTAAAACGAGGAAAAATCACAATTGATTGGCGGCATAGTCCGCTCGTGGCTGGATGGAGATACCCTCTCCGTCCTCTTAAAAAAAACATTTTAAATTTTCATCTAAATTTCTACGATAAAACAAAGAAATTTTAATTATTTTTTTATCTTGATTTTCAAAACTTGACTTAGATTTTTAAAAGTATTTTAAAAAATATTCAATCGAGAGATCAAGAGTTTCAATCTCACCTGGCCATGTTGTACTAAAAATACCATATTTTATGTATTGATAGAAAAAACTAAATTGGCCAAACCGAACATAGCTCAAGTGGTTAAGACATCTATCTCTTGAGAGGTCATGAATTCAAACTCCTGACCCCGGCTGTATTAAAAAAAAAAAAAAGATAGAAAAAACTAAATTTATAGTTTACTTACCAGAACTATTGCTTTGATGTTAGATGGATCAATCTGATAATCCACTTCTTGGGAGCCCATGAGTTCCAACATAACATCCACGAAATCCTTATTTTTACCTTCATTCTTGGACCCAATATGTTCCTCAACAATCTTCTCTAAGAACTCATCATACTCCTTACCAACAAATTTTGCCCGACGATTCAGCCCTTGAAGATCAAACGCCGCAATTAAAGGAATATAATCCGCCAAATTAGGAGCTGCGCCCAATTTCATGGACTCTTTTATCACAGCCTTGAATCCCCTCTCACCAAACTCTTCATCTGTATATTTCTTCCCAAACACCATCAAACAAGTCATGTCTGCGATGAGAGACGACACTTTAGAACTCAAATTCACTTCAACATGAGCTTTTGAAGCCTCTCGAAGACACTCAATCAGCAAGCCAAGCTCCTCTTTTCTCATTGATTTGAAAGAGTTGATTTTTTGGGAGCTAAGCAATTCGAGAGTGCACAATTTGCGCATGTTTCGCCAATAAGAACCATATGGAGCAAATACCAAATCCTTTTGACCATAGGACATGATACTGGAAGTATGAATTAGTGGCCTACTCGAGAAAACAAGGTCGTGGGTTTTGAGGAAGAGCTCGGCGGCGGCGGGGGAGGACACGACAATGGTGGGCACAAGGCCTAGTTTCATGTGCATTATGGGACCATATTTTTGGGATAAACGATGGAGATTTCTATGTGGGAGTTTGCCTAACAGATGAAGGCTACCAAGAATGGGGAACCCTTTTGGACCAGGAGGCAATTTCTTGCCTTTGTTATGGCTTTTGAAGAGCCGTGAGTGTAAGAGAAGAGCAAGAACAAGAATTGCAATAGTGACGACCCAAATCCAAGCCATTTGGGAGATGTAATCGAAGAATGCGATATGTTGAGATGCCTTTGTATAGGATAAGATCAGCCCGTGAAATGAAGTGGGAATTATGTATTATATATGGATGAGAAAGAGTTGGCTGAGCTAGCCTGTTGGAGATCTATGTGGTTTCAAATTAGGGCTCGGTTGATGATGTAGAAATGACAGTGAAGTGTGTTGGAAAATTTAATTGCCCAAAACCTCTATATATAACGTTAATTTTGTTTCACATGTTTGACACTGTTGTCCTAATTAAAGTTGCTTTTTTTTTTTGTTTTTTTTCTGAATTATTATGGAGCGTGGCAGAAAGGTTTGTGGTTATAGATGGAGATTGGAAAGGGATGGCCAAATATTGATGTAAAAATCTCCTGTTTCTACGGCGAGAATAAATGAGAAATTTAAAGAAAACAACACAATAAATAAAACACAAGAATTATGCGGAAAACTCCAAATCGAAGGAAAAACTACGATCCACAAAGGAAAATCAACTATTATGTCAATTACACATATTTTACTCATCGACCTTAATTACATAAAACACTATCCTAAAATTAGTACCGTTCAATAAACTAGAGTTAATATACTAGATTTTTAATTGGGATGAATAAAACTCAAAGTTATGGTTTATAGTACTTGGAGCATGCTCTCTTTCAATATCTTTCCGATGTAGGTCAAACTTCAATTGTAATATATATTTTACTAAAATCCAATAATAATATGAGTTGTTCTAATATTTTTGTATCATATTTTAACAAAGTAGTCCACAATCACACCGAGGTGAAGTAACATTTCTAATCCTTATATGTTTTACTTACGTTTTTGTTGATGGCGAATTTCGGAGAGGTCTATGTGTCCCTTGGACTAGCATTTGCGCCAAGGAGCAAATAAGCCTGCAACCAAAAAACTCGACATCGTTGTAGTGTCCCGCCTAATACATTCCGACGCTCAAGTCAGTAATCAAAGTAATAAAAATAGGGGTGAACACCTTAAGGTTTTAGTGACACGTTTTACACTTACTTGGTGTTTGTAGAAGTCCTTACATGTTTTCCTCAAAATAAGAAAAATTAAAAAAAAAAAAAAAAAGTCCTCCCCTTTTATAGGCATGGATGACCGACCAGGAAGAATGACGGTTGAGATGGCAGGGGTGTGTTGAGTTGCTCCTGACGATGGAGTGTACGCCACTGATAAATAGTGGGTGGTGTCTCCATTTGCAGGTCTGCAACTTGCAGCCTGCGAGTAGCAGGTTGCAGTCTTCAACATCCTCTTCATACAAAAGTGGTAGCAACTCAACCGCATGCTAGCATAGTGTACGATGTAACCGTTTGTGGTACCGCACCTTGCTGTAGCTCCCAAAATCCAACGCGTGTTCTGTTCGGATTTACCCTCAAAATTTTTAATTCATTTACTAGTAAAAATTTTATTGGTATCCCGATGTCTCGATTAAAATGTAGCCAAATGTCCAAATTAAATTAAAGAAAAGTACAATGAAATTAAAAAAAAAGGGAAAATTATATACAAACTCAGCAGTTCTCTCTCTCCTCTTGCCCACCAAACCGGTCATATCACAATTAATTAAGGAAAATACTTCCTCCTCACTTAACAATCTTATCCTTACCACCATTAAATATTTCACAACTATCATTTTTTTTTTAATCTTTATATTTTTTTCATTTCTCCCTCTTAGTTGTTAAATATTTAATGATGGTAAACACAAAATTGCTCATTAGTCAAGTATTTTCCATTAATTAATTGTGAGAAATTTTCTAGGCAAAGAGTGCACATGTGGCCAACTTCAATTGGCTGCTCAGCTTTAACTTTAAAGTTCTCTTCTATTGGGCAACTTCACGTGGTCATATCGATTTTCTTATTATATTAGGTCTGATTATTTCCTCCAATGGCGCGCTGAAGCGTGTCTACCAATTATTACTTTTTCCTTCCTTTCCTTCTCATGCGGTTTTCCCAATTTTCTCCCAACTTTTTTTCCCTTCATTTCCGAGCGAAGAAAAATCAGTATACTCGGTAGACACGTGGCGCAGTGTTGGCGCCACGTCGTTTTTCTACAAAAGTGGCAAAAAAAAAAACAATGAAACTATTTAGACACCCTAAAAATGCCTTTTAATGCGGTTTTTATGAGAAAATTGGAGAAGAACCAGAGAGCTTTGGCATTTATTTCCCACAACTTATAGGCATTTTCTTTAGTTTGTAATTTTTATTTTTCATAGCTAATTGAGTACTTTAATTTGTAATTTTTTTTTCCAAATTTGTAAAGCTTAAATTTGTTGATCAACTTTTTGAGAGTTAATTTATAACTTTGTTCTTAAATTATAAATTTATAATAAGGATGGTTTTGAATTTCAAAAAGAACCCTTCGTAACGGTTTAATTTTAAGCCGTCAAATTTATTTTTATTACTGAAAAGAGAATGCTTTGTAATGATTGAACTCTAAGTTGTAAGAAGAGTCGAAATTTTTAGTCGAATGCCCGAGTTTTGGAGGGTAGAGTAAGCTGAGTTTTATCAAACCTCTATAATTTTTTTTAGAATAATCTTTAATTTTTTTTTTTTTTGAATATGAGAATAATCTTTACTTTGTTTAGTTTGAGATAAAATTAACTGTCTATAAAAATGTGCATTAATTTGATTAATTGGATCATCTTTAATAAAGGTTCATAAAATTTAATAAAAGCATATTCACCCTCTAGTCTAGGATTGCTACAAACCGATCCAATTGCTCTAGGATTTTGCTATAACGAGTAGTTATTAATTGGATTTTATTTTCCTTCTTTTTCATGGAAATAGAAATGCCACGTATCCACTCTCTTTCTTCATTTCTTTTACATTTTGGTTGATTTATAATACATTTTTTAGATTTCTTTAAAGTTCAGCAAACAAAGAGACTGGATCTGAATATTACTATTTAAATCATTGGTTTTAGATACTAAATAAATAATAAATTACATACTATGAATCAAATTCTCACAGATAATTACAAAAGAGAAATTTTACTAGCTCTATAACACAAATTTAATATATATTTTTTTAAAATGTCACAACTTATTATTAATTTTATTTAATAGAGTATGTTATTATTGTAAAATTTTAAACTTTTATTATAATTAAAAATACATATTTTATTTATGTTCCTAATACAAACTTTTTTGATGAATTCTCACTGGACAATGACATACACAGCTCTTTCACAATTCATGAATAAATATACTAATGACAAAGACGAGAAGTAGGAATAACCATAAGATCTTGAGCCCTAGGACAAGTTAAACCAAACTCTTCAGTCATATCCAATTCAGATGGCAACATGCCATTTGGAAGTTTCCAATCAAAACAGTGCACAAGTTGAGCCAACACCAATTGAACCAAAATTAGCCCCAATTGCATTCCGGGACAACCTCTTCGACCAGATCCAAATGGAAGTAATTGAAAATCTCTTCCCTCCACATCTACTTGGCTATCAAAGAATCTTTCTGGAAAGAACTTTTCAGGTTCCATCCAAATACTTTGGTCTCGTCCAATTGCCCATACATTGATTATTATGCGTGACCTTTTAGGAATATAAAAATCACTAACAATACAATCTTCGAGAGACTCGTGTGGTAGCAATAAGGGGGCAGGCGGGTATAGCCTAAAAACCTCTTTAACAACCATTTTCAAATAGTCTAAACTTTCCAAATCTGATTCTTCCACCATCCTATCTAAACCAACTACCTTTTCTAGTTCGTCTTGCATTTTCTTCATTACATCAGAATGCTTAATAAGTTCTGACATTGCCCATCCAATCACAGTTGCTGAAGTGTCCATGGCTGCAGTTAGCATATCCTGTACAAAGATTCAAAGATATATGAAACTGTTAATAATGAAACTGTTAAATTTTCAAAAATGTTTAACAAACTACTTGTGTTTCCATTTTCCCCAAACTAATCAATACAATAAAAATAATAATGATATGAACGGAAAAATGACATTTACGAAGGAGAGAGAGTAATATAGAGGTTCGAACACAGGACTTCCCGTTGGATGAATAAACTACCACTCAATCCAAAAGTTTAACACACAAGTTTGAATTTTTATGGTTGTATATAATAAATTGTCCTTTGTCAAATAGGTCACGAAATATGAACTTTTAATTTTGTGTCTAATAAGATATATGAACTTTTACCTGTCATAAACCAAATTTAAATTCAAAATTGAAAATTTACAAATTTATTAGACACTTTAAAATATTCAAAAATCTATTAGACAAAGTCTCCAGAGTAGAAGCGGACCATTCTAAAAGTTGAGGGCTAGAATATATGTAAAGAAAATGAAATAGTTTAGATGGCTTTCGAGTCTAGTTCTAAATTCATACCAGCATTATAGCTTTGATTGCAGGCCGATCAATCTGATACTCAGTTTCTTGGAAGCTCATAACGTCCAACATAACATCCACAAAATCTTTAGTCTTCTCCTCATCCTTGGACTCAAGATGATCATTAACAATCCTCTCAAGGAAGTCATCCAACGCCTTGTGGACAGATTTCATTTGCTTGTTGAGTCTCTGAAGATCAAGCCCTGCAATAAAAGGAAAGAAATCCCCCAAATTAGGTGTGGCCGCCAATTGGGAACCTTCTTGTACCACAGCCTTGAAACCCCTCTCATCAAAGTCTTTGTCCTCATATTTCATCCCAAACACCATCAAACACGTCATGTCAGTAGTGAGGGACGTGACTTTGGAGCTAAGGTTCACCGCAACTCCATTATCCGCAGCCTCTCGAAGATGATCAATCAACAGCGCCAGCTCCCTCTTTCTCATGGACTTGAAAGAGTTGATTTTGCGGCTGCTGAGCAGTTCAAGTGTGCACATTTTACGCATGTTGCGCCAGTAAGAGCCATATGGGGCAAAAACCAGATTCTTTTGGCAGTAATTCATTTGCTTTGAGGCTTCTGAGAGTGGCCTGCTGGCGAATACGAGGTCGTGGGTTTTGAGGAACAGCTCGGCGGCGGAAGGGGAAGAGACTATGATGGTGGGTACGAGGCCTAGTTTCATGTGCATTATGGGGCCGTATTTTTGGGACAATTTTTGAAGATCTCTGTGAGGGAGCTTTCCTAGCAAATGTAGGCTGCCAAAAATGGAAAACCCTTTTGGACCGGGAGGTAAGTTTTTGGGTTTGAAGAGCCATGGCTTGAAAAGAAGAGCAAGAGCAAGAAGTAGTGGGGAAATGGCCCAAATCCAAGCCATTGTAGAGAACAAGGACACAGAAAATTAAATGATATGAAGCAGAAGAGGGGGAGATTTTGCAGAATTTCAGCTTCGGGGGATTGGTGTGTTATAATGGAAGAAGATAAAGATGAAGTGTGAGTTTGATTCATATTTGTCAATAATTGATGGTATGCTTTTCACAAAAAAAAAAGGCAAATTTGATGGTATGTCCACTTTTCGTCATGTCCTACCATTTGCTTCCTCTTTCTTTTCCTATGCTTTGATAGAGCAACCATGAAGTTTGTGTTGGGAAAAATGGAGACAAAATATCAATTAATTGAAGGTTGGTTATTGGGCAACCATTTGGGCCCAAATCAATTTTTCTTCTTCATTAAGCATTTGCCACCATTATATATGTTTCTTTTGTTTTATGGTCTTCACCCCGTGAGATTAACACAGAAGCAAAATAGGGTGAGCGGCAGCCATTTTTACGGGTGGAGAGAAGAGAGAAAAGTGAGATATTGTACTGTGGAGCATCGTCGGCAGTCCGTTGTCAATCCTAAATAGTTATTGTTGTAGTGCTTAGAAGTTAGGTGGCTATTAGTTCAGCATCTAGACAGTGTTTTAGACGAAGAAAGGTCATTGTAATATTCCCATTATAGTAGAACCTGCATATTGCAGAAGACTGGACGTAGTTCCGAGCTTGGAGTGAACCAGTATATTTTCTGGTGTTTATTTTTCATCTCTATCTCGTATTTCCTTTATTGACTGTGACTTGCTCATGAAAGGGAAAAATATACCGTTGGATTGCTCTTACTTAAGAACTAGAGATATTTTATTGTTACTGCATATATATATTCCCCTTAACATTTTTCCCCAACAGTTAGACTGGATTAAAAGACTTTTTCATATTCTTCTTCTTCCCTTTATTTATTTATTTTTTTATAACTCCAACTCTCCAAGATATACATGTTTCAAATTTATCCACATCAACATAATTCAACTCCTTTCTAAAGATAAGGGTAAAAAAAAACAAACTTTCAAAGGTGGTAAGTTCAAATCTTTTATCCTTGGTGAACCGAAAAAAAAAAAATTTTTGACCTTTCTCCCTAAAACTCTCCAATATTTTCATTGTATTTTAATTAATAAGGATAAAACTTGACTCCTCAGTGAGCAATCTTGTCGTTACCACCATTAAATATTTAACAACTCATTACATTTTAAAATAAAGTGTTGTTTTTTTCATTTCTCTCTGTTAGTTGTCAAATATTTAATGGTGGTAAGGACAAAGTTGCTCATTACTAGTGAGGAGCCAAGTTTTATCCTTTTAATAATTAATTCATAAACTTAATAGACAAGACACTAATGCTAGAGCCATTTATTTGATACTCTATTTCTCTAGATCTCATCAAATAATCCAACATAACATCCAGGAAATCCTTAGTTTTACTTTGATGGTTGACTCAACATGTTCCTCAATGATCCTCTCTAAGGACCCATCAAATGCCTTACTATCACATTTGGCAGGACGTCACAATCATTGAACATGAAGCACAGCAAAAGAAGGAATATAAAATAATCTCCCAAATTAGGAACGGCTGCCACTTCCATTGCCTGTTGCGTATAACAGCCCTAAACCCTTCTCATCCAACTCTTTGTCCGTATATTTCCTCACAAACATCATTATTAAACAAATCATATCCACAGCAAGAGACCCACATTTTTTAACAGATTCAACAATCAGCGGTTCAACCAAAATTTATGTCACCCAAAGTAAAAGGTAAACCAAGGATGTTAAAGATGAATAAATCACCACTCAACCCGAAAGCTTAAACTTATGGGTTGAGTAAATTTAATCCATTTATAAGTATCTCAACAAGAGATACACTACTATCCAACTCTCTTCGTCATCAGAGAAGATAAACCCTAGAGACGAAGAAAAAAGGCCTGGTACCTCAAGTATCAGTTATCACTTGTTAAGGACAAGTGTACCCCAAGTACCTTAGTTTTAATTTTGGTTTCACCCAAAATGTCTCATACCAATAAAGATACTTGTCTTTCTTATATAACATGGATCACCCATTTCCCTAACCAATATGCGACTTTGTTTGCACTCCTGCCAGCTCGATAGTTTTTGTTTTGGTTTGTGAAGAGGCATGAGTGTGAGACAAGAGCAAAACCACCCAGCGCTGGAACAGTGACCCATATCCAAGCCATCACTATTTTAGACTTGGATTTGAAATGGGTATAGATAATTTATCCCACATAAACATTAGCCATTAAATTACAAGTTTGATGTCGCCTAGAAACTCTAAATTGATGTCTTTTAGGCCTTTAAATTTTAAAATATATTAGATAAGTTCAAGAACCTAATACTTTCTACCATTTAGAAGTTGATTAGATACTTGTTAAAATTTAAAGATTTATTAGATATAATTTTCAATGTTTAGATACCAAACTTATATACCTTGGTGGAATGAACATGTGTAATCAAAGGTCTTATTTTGTTATCCAGGATTTGAACACTAAGAATAGTTTATTCTCAAACATCCGGAATGCCTATTGATAACGGTTCTATACCCCTACTTTGAACACATTCTCATCCATGGGTTTCATCATTTTAACGATATTCAAGGTGTAATCATTGAATATATATGTTTTATATATATATATATATATTTTCTTCCTCATTCTAATTTAATAAATTTGGAACCCACAATTATTTCAGTATTTTTCTAAACTAAAATATTTATTTGTACTTTCAAGTTTCAATATATATGCTCTAATTAATTATTCATTAGTAAATTAATTTGTACTAGTAAATGAAAATCTAATAAGAAGTAAGAATGAATATATTATTATTGATTAAACCATATCAAATTACTCGGTTAATGTAAAAATGTAAGATCTTTTGAATAATTTGAATGCTTTATAATTGCATAAAATTGTTGGAAGTAAATCAACGAACCAAACACAAATATCCCTTAAAGTTTGTGGTTGTAGATAAAAGATGGAGATGAGTGGACAAGAAAGTACAACACGTTTAACACGAGGTTGTTGTCATAATTTCTATATCTTTAATGGAGCCCACACAAAAGTGGCCAACAACATATCTTGAATATTTTACGCAAAAAACTTCCCTCTTAGGATTCAGGAGGAAGTTGCCTGTATGCTATTAGACCATATAAGAAATCAGGAGTAGTTTTCTCCTGGATAATCAGGAGGGAAGTTTTTTCCATAAAATAAGGGTTGAATCATTAACCCAACTCATCAAAGCAATAAGAAATTAAGGGTTGAATAATAGAAAATGGTGGATTTAATCCGACTCGAGTCACATGGAATATTCAAAAATGGTTGTTAATAAGATTTTAAGGCTGCATCCACTCGCTCAATTGTTAATTCCGCAAGATTTTACTATCTAGGACTTCTATATTCCCAATAAATTACACATACTAATAAATTAGGTTAGATATTTTATAAATGATTAAATTCACAATCTATGAATTTAAGTTTTTTGGTTCATTGGTGGTTTAATATTGCAAGTAAGAGGCTTAGAAATTTATGTTGCCTCTCTCGTAACAGAGAGATTGATGATGTCTCTCTCATCTCAGCCAGAATCTTGAGGTAGATTTACCACAGGCTTCCGAGATTGAGCACTCCATAAGGAAATTTAAATTATTAGATTTATAATTTTACTCATGAAAAGTGTGTTTTTAATAAATTTTGAGAGGTGGATTTAGAGTGCCACATGGTACGGAGAAACACTAAAACTCGCATTACAGTTAAAAAGAGAGTGTTGAGTGCACCAGACAACCTCTGAGTGCACTGAATGAGAAGTGTCAAGCACACCGTAAGAACATACGAGTACGGTTAATGAACCTAACACTCGAGATTGCAATATGTCTGCCAATGAAGCTTGAGTCAAAAGACAATGGCGTACGTGGTACCTATATATAGTATTTGTCCAAAAATCGAAATCAACAATACTAATAAAAATATCTCTTTAAATTTCTCGATTCCAAAATCTATTATTTTTTTAATTATTTTTTTTTTTGCAACTTGAGATATGGCAAAAAAAAGTTAGGAAAATAAGCAAAATAACAACAAGGTTTGAGTTTTTCAAATATAGCATTTTTTTTTGCAAAAATAATAAAGGTCCACGTTCTAAATTACAAGTATACCCTGCAGACCCGAACCAACAATAAATTACTTTTGATATACTAATGATTGATAGATATACTCCTACTATATATGTGATATATGTTTGATATACATATGGTATGAAATTGATTTACTTCTGATATAACTATGATATATACTACTACGTGATATAGAACTGATTGACTTCTGATATACTATTGATTTACCTATGATATAACTATGATTGACAGATATATTCCTAATATATGTTTGATATACATATAATATGAAATTGATTTACTTCTGATATAACTATAAAGAATTGAGCCAATATTCTGAGAATGTAAAAATATTATTTCTTAAAAAACAAAGAAGGCTCAAGCCCCTGCTTTATCTGTGCACAAAAGAAATATGAAGAAAAAGAGAGAGAAGAAAGTTGTTCCCGAGAGCCATTAATGAAAGGATTTCCTGGGAATTAATTTTAATGACTAACGGCTATAAAGACAAACTTTTCTTATGGGAAGATGAAAGGACAGTAAAATGGGCCTTTACTGATTTGCATTGAAGGTTGAGATATTTTCCCAGAGATAGATGAAGATTACCGTTGGTGGATCTTTAAAGGCTTGGTCAAATGATTTTGTTATTCGTGCTTTATGTCTTCAACTTGGTCTTGAGCTTTAATAATAACTATGATATCTACCACTATAGATGATATAGAAGTGATTAACTTCTGATATACTATTGATTTACTTATGATATAACTATGATTGACATATATACTCCTCATATATGTGATATATTTTTGATATACATATGATATGAAATTGATTTACTTTTGATATAACTATGATATCTACTAATATAGGTGATATAGAATTGATTGACTTTTGATAAACTATTGATTTATTTATGATATAATTATGATTGACAGATATACTCCTGATATATGTGTGATATATGTTTTATATACATATGATATGAAATTGATTTACTTTTGATATAACTATCATATATACTACTATAGATGATATAGAACCGACTGACTTTTAATATACTATTGATTTACTTATGATATAACTATGATTGACAGGTATACTCCTGATATATATGTGATATATGTTTCATATACATCTAATATGAAATTGATTTACTTCTGATATAATTATGATATATACTACTAGGTGATATAGAATTGATTGACTTTTGATATAACTATGATTGATAGATATATTCCTGATATATGTTTGATATACATATGATATGAAATTGATTTACTTCTGATATAACTATGATATCTACCACTATAGATGATATAGAACTGATTGACTTCTGATATACTATTGATTTATTTATGATATAACTATGATTGACAGATATACTTCTGATATATATGTGATATATGTTTGATATACATGTGATATAAAATTGATTTACTTCTGATATAACTATGATATCTACTACTATAGGTGATATATATCTAATTGACTTCTGATATACTATTGATTTACTTCTGATATAACTATGATTGACAGATATACTCTTGATATATATGTGAGATATAGGTTTGATATACATATGATATGAAATTGATTTACTTATGATATATCTATGATATCTACCCATTATTTCAAACATATTACATCTAATATGTTTTCTAATATACTACTAATATATGAAATAATTTTTTTTTCAGATAAAAGCAATGGTACAAACACGAAAAATGAAATAAAAAAACATCGATGTCGTTCTTCTCAAAAGACAACATAAACCAACGCAAAAGTGTTGTCTATGGAAAAACGGAAAGCTTCAAAGATATTATCTCCGAAGACACGACAATCATCAAAAACGAAGATTGATGTCCAAAGCTTTTACCTAAAGATTATACAAGAATGAAACTTACGCTTTCCTAGATTGTTGGAACTTATGCTTCTTCTTTATAGAATTTTAAGAATGACATTGGTTAGTCTACTTTTGGTTTATGCAACTGGTTTGTTTTGATGTTTAAACCTTTTAAGTTTTTGGTTGAAGGAATTTGCTACTGATTTGATGTTAATATTGATACCCAAGAATGATGTTTAAACTTTTTAAGAATGACATTTTGTTACTGATTTCGTTTTGATCTTTAAAACTTTAAATAAAACTTAATTGTACTACTTATATATGTACGATGTATACTTGATATATCACTGATATACTATTGATATACAGAAAAACCCTAAGTTTCTATTTACCTCTGATTTCTAATTGATTGTGCATTCATCTTCTTCTCTTTGATTTCTCATTCACAGTAATTTCGAAAATCACCATTGACATTGACATTCACGTTCCTTTCAAGTTTTCTTTCTCATTTTCAGTAAGTATCAAATTTTTTTCTCATTTTTCATGCATGTCAATACCTACTGATTTTTAATTGATAAAAAAAATACAAGACAAATAGTTAAAGCAGGTAAAATAGTGATTTGCTATTATACAACTGATATAGAACTGATTGACTTCTAATATATTATTGATTTACTTCTGATATACTAATGTTGTTAGATATACTCCTGATATATATGTGATATATGTTTGATATATAATAACGAAAAGAAATTGGGAAAGTTTACTCACGATAATTGAAAAGGGTAATTTAGGAATACTGATAATTTTAAAATCAAGATTTTCAAAAAAAATGTTATATCTGAAAATATAAAAAAGGCATGTTATTTTGTTAAATATAGAAAACTTATATGCTACCAATTACAAATCCCCTAATATTTAAAAGTCATCCACTTTAAAGATCTCGCCCTTATTATTTCTCATGATTATGCCAGAAGTGTTCTTCCAAATGGTTAATAATATTAAGGGTGTACACTAGTTGGATTGAGTCGGTCTAGAGAATTTTTAAACCAATTTAAAATTTTGTTTAGAAAACTGAGTTCTAAATGACACTTATTTCCTCGAGATGATACATGTTAATTTATTTAGAGCAGATTTATTGTTCAAATAAGCTGATAACATTAGTTCAAATTTTACATTAAAAAATTAATTTTGAAGACGATAAGTAGGAATGACCCAAAGATCTTGAGCTCTGGGACAAGTTAAACCAAATTCTTCTGTCATATCTAGTTCAGATGGCAACATACCATTTGGAAGTTCCCAATCAAAACAATGTACGAGTTGAGCTAGTAATAGTCGGACCACGGTTAATCCCAATTGCATTCCAGGGCAACTTCTACGACCAGCTCCAAATGGAATCAGTTGAAAATCTCTCCCCCTCACATCTATTTGGCTATCGATAAACCTTTCGGGAAAGAATTTCTCTGGGTCAATCGTCCAACCACTTGGATCTCGTCCAATAGCCCATACGTTTACTATTACACGTGATTTTTTAGGAATATGAAAGCCTTTGACTATGCAATCTTCAAGAGATTCACGAGGAATTAATAATGGAGCTGGAGGATATAGTCTAAGAATCTCTTTAACGACCATTTCCAAATATTCCAAGTTTTCCAAGTCAGATTCTTCAACGACCCTATCCAAACCTACCACTTTTTCTAATTCAACTTGCATTTTCTTCATGATATGTGGATGTTTAATAAGCTCTGGCATTGCCCATCCAATTGCAGTAGCTGAAGTATCCATTGCTGCAGCAAGCATATCCTGCAAAAAGCTCAAAAATAAAAATTAAAAAAAAAATCAATGGATAATTCACGTTATCAATGAAACGCCTACAAATGATGTAGTCTATTGGTTGGTAGATGTTTACGACTCATATATTCTATCAAAAGTAGACAAATCTATTAGTGATAGACTCATAAAACGTTTCCAGAATATTGTAGTCTTTCTTTATGTCTGCTTGGCTAAGTTATATTGAATCTCTTTTCTGATTTCAGTACGAGGGAAAATCTCAATTAATCCACAAATATCCTCAAACAAGAGGGTTTAATTATCAACCTTTTCTTTAATATTGATTTTTTAACTTTGTTTGGGACCGTATGCATATTTTGTTAATAGAGCAAACAGAGTGGAACAATAAAAAGTAAATAAAGAGTTTTTGCCGACAGACGACAATTATGTTTAATTACGACCAAAATCACACATTGTTTTGTTTTTTTTTTCTTTTGCCAGCTCTTTAAATAGATGGTAGGTACTTGCAAGTCGCACTATAACAATTATTAGGGGAAAAAAAGTAGTATTTGATTAGTAGTTAATAACTCACAGTTATTACAAAAAAAAAAAAAAAATTGAATAGATATGCATATTTGAGATTATGGGAATCAATTAACTAGTTAAAACATATCTTAAATCTTTTTAAATCCGCTTACCTAAATCTCAGCCTCTTGAACTCGAAAAAAATTAGATCAAAATTCAAATTCTCACCGCATTTATAACACTATATTCTTAAAAAGAAAAATTGAATATTTCAGATGTATAATTATATAGATAGACAATTTAAACCTCACCAGCATAATAGCTTTAATGGCAGACCGATCAATTTGATACTCAGACTGCTCAGAATCTACGAGGTCCAACATGACATCCACAAAGTCCTTAGTTTTATGTTCATCTCTGGCCTCGAGATGTTCATTAATAATCTTCTCAAGAAACCCATCAAACACCTTATGAACAGCTTTCATCTGACGGGTGAGCCCTTGAAGATCAAGCCCAGCAATAAAAGGAATAAAATCCCCCAAATTAGGGGCAGCTCCCAATTGCAAACCTTGTTGCATCACAGCCTTGAACCCCCTCTCATCAAACTCTTTGTCTTCATATTTCTTCCCAAACACCATTAGACAAGTTATGTCTGTGGTAAAAGACGTGACTTTATCGCTAAGATTCACAGCAACTCGATCACAAGCCGCGGCCTCTCGAAGGTGCTGAATCAACAGCCCCAGCTGGTGCTTTCTCATGGACTTGAAGGAGTTGATTTTGAGGTTGCTGAGCAGTTCGAGAGTGCACATTTTGCGCATGTTGCGCCAGTATGGGCCGTATGGTGAAAACACCAAGTTTTTTTGACGGTATGAGATGTGCTTCGAGGCCTCCGAGGGTGGCCTGCTGGCGAAAACGAGGTCGTGTGTTTTGAGGAACAGCTCGGCGGCGGAAGGGGAAGAGACTATGATGGTGGGTACGAGACCTAGTTTCATGTGCATTATGGGGCCGTATTCTTGGGACAATTTTTGAAGATCTCTGTGAGGGAGCTTTCCTAGCAAATGTAGACTACCAAAAATTGGAAACCCTTTTGGACCAGGAGGCAATTTCTTGCGTTTGTTGTGGTTTTTGAAGAGGCATGAGCGTAGGAGAAGAGCAATAAGGGATACAAGAGTGACCCAAATCCAAGCCATAGCTATTGCCTATGGGACTTCAGATTTGAAATGAGGGGGAAAAATCTGGGAGTGGTGTCTTTTATGTTCTTCCGATGTTAAATAATTGAATGAGAGGGAAAGATGGGGATAATCTTAATTAATTTGGATAACGGTTTCCAACGTCGTGGATGCCTAAGTCACGTAAAAATTCAATCGAGAGTAATGAGATGATTGTTAAGGATTTCACATTGAAAAGAAAATGGACCTAACAAGACATGGATTGCTCCCTCTCATTGTCAATTGATTTTGAGATGGAACCCCATATATATTGATAATGATGTATGGTTGTATAGATCTCACCTTTTTTCTTATTTATAGAAGGAGTCTTCAACTCAATCGAGTGGGCCGATCCAATGACTCGACCCATGTCGCTTTCTTAAGTTAACCTACTACCGTTAGACTTTTTACTTATTTGTCTTGACTCTTGTTCTTGTTTGATAAAGACAATATTGATGGCGAATTCTATCTTAGGGTTTCAATCTAGACGTCACATTTGATTTTTTAAAAAAGGGAAGCCAAAAATTTTATCCGGCCTTTTTATCCCTAATATTTTTGTCCATTTTATATTAAAATTTTGATTTTCTTAAAAAGGAAACTCTACGGTGCGTAGAGTTTGGATGAGGGTTTCAACGTCGATGTTTAACTTAGATAAAAAGGATTCAGTAGAATGTAACGAAAAGTAGAGTTTTATAGAACATACCTCACCTCACCTCTCCTTCACTAGGTTCAATCGAGTGGCTCAATCTTGATGACTCGACCCACCTCACTTTCTTAAGTAAACCTACCACAATAATTTTATCTTTGCTTATTTGTCTTTGGCTCTTGCCTCACTTGTTTGATAAAGACAATGTTGATGGAGAATCCTATCTCTTTAGGATTTCAATCTAGACGTGACGTTTGATTTTTAAAAAAAGAAACCCAATGTATTGTGAAAGTGAAACTTTTCGCCTTGCCTTTTTCCCCCCTATTATTTCTGTTCATTTTATGTTAAAAATTTGGTTCTTTCAAAAAACAAACCCAACGGAGTATGCTACATGTATTGTGAAAGTGAAATTTTTCTTGTTCTTTTTTCTCTACTATTTCTGTCCATTGCCGGCCGGTTTGTAAATTTTAAATCGTCAAATTTGATGGGTTTGATCTGATGCACGAAGACAAACAGTACAACCAAGCCAATAACAATCAAAGTTTAAATATCTATATACAATAATACAACGACATTTTTATGATACTTCCAAATTTTCATATAACTAAATATTTTAAATCTCGATATAAAAAATGTCTATATCACAATTTTATAAAATCTGTATAGAAATATTAATAAAATGACGATGTCAATAGTTATTGGTAAAAAACACATAAAAATAAATTTTTCATAACAAATATTAAAAATGACAAATAAACATTCACTCTTTTTAAATGAGTTAAAATTTATTAATATTGGTATTAGATCTATATTTATTATTTTTATTGAATTTTTATATATATATATATATATATATTTTTGTGATACTATGAAAATGTTAATTTATTCTTTACGTCGATGTCGAAACAATAGACATGAAAATATCAATAGAAATGTCTCAATGTCTAATTTTGATTGAAAAATCAATATATTAACTCCTTGCATTCATGCAGTTAATATATATTTTTAAAAATATCAAAGAAATATGAAAATATTCATGAAAATATAAAGTATATATTTATTAATTTAAATCATTTTTATTTTTTAAAATTAAAAAATTTTCATATATGTTTTCACAAAATTTAGATGCCAACATTTCTCGTCAATATGTCAAAATTCTTGGTAATAATACAATTATTACTAAGCTTCCTCGTTTTAACGATCTTTATTTTTGCATGGAAAACTTGAAAGAATATGAAAAGAAGAAATTGGAAAACTTTAAATAATTAAGATGGGAATTTTATGTATAAAATATTGAGATAAAAACAAATTAGTCTTATCAAGTTTATTTAATTGATAGAACTTTACATAAGAGAGAAATTTTTGTTATTTGAATTCCTCGAACTTTAATATATATATATATATATATATATATTCATTTTTTTTTCTTTTTCTTTTTTTTTAAAAAATATTCATTTTTATCTATTAAACCTCGTGAAAAGTTATATTTTAATATTACTTGGACTTTTAAATAATAATTATTATATTTTATATCTATTATTATGTATAATATTATCGAACCAAATATTTATACCTCAGTAAAAAAAAAAAACTTATGTAGCCCTCCCTTTAATGTTATTTTTGAAAAAAATCAACAGTTGAACTTTTAATGACAGTTAATAACTGACGTTAATAGGCAGAACAATGTCGGTTAGAAAGATGCATTGAAGGTGATGAGAAAATTGAGTGATATCGTAAAGCTCGGCATTGAGAAGAAAGAAGGGAAAAAGACCGGCGCGTCTTTAAAAACCCCGAAACACAGGGGAAGGAAGCGAGCATGAGAAGAAAAGAAAAGAGGTAGGCATAGAGCCAATTCCCCTTTCTCCCTTATCACTCTCAAAGGAGGGACACCTTACTTAACATCTTTTTCTAAATAAAGCATGTTCTGTATCTCTCAAATTCAATAAAAGGAAAACAAACATGATATCAACTCGATAGAAATCCGTTGGCGGGCAGCACAAATCCTTTCTTTTAGTTAGTCGAGCAAGAGTTGTTCCGACTCAGTCCATAGATCTTCTTGGAAAATTTCTGCATAGGATAGCACCGTGGGATTACAACTACATTTTAGGCCCATGTTCTGTTGTTATCTGTTTTTAGTACTAAAAGTACCTTAATTTGATGATACCCTTATGGTTCCTATGTTCATTTATGTTCTAACTTGTGTGCTATTTCTACTCATTAATTCTTATCAATGCCTATATACAGGACCATCACGGTTCACTCTTGATCAACTTTATTCATTATTTCTGGCCTTCTCTCCTAAGAGTACCGTTGGTTGAATTCATGATAATGCCTATTGTCAAGGTTGGTATGTTTTATTGGTCTGACTAGTCCTTATTCCTTAGCAAGTTAGCTAAAAGATATGACTTCTTACATTATTATGACCTCCGATCCATAGGCTACTCATAGAGAGGAAGACTTGACTCTGGCATTTTGCCTTTGCAACGAGCGAAAGTCTTTCTAACTCCGATTTATTGTATAGTCTGGTACCTTTAACTGTTAACTGTTAGGTTCTTTAATTCTTTCCCGTGTGATTATAAAACTTTGTGATTATTGAATTTGTATTTCTTTAAAAATTATTGAATTATTTTGTTTGCTAGAATGAATTTAATATGAGTTTTATAGGTATTTAAATGGTATAAATAGTATTTTTATTATTATTGTTACTTTTTTTCATGTTTTTGTAAAAACAATGTCAGTTCATTGTCAGTTTAGAACTGACATCATAAACAAACGTCATCATAGACGGTTATTTAGATGTCGATTAATAATCGATATTATTCTTCTAACTGTAGAACTAACATTTACTGACATCAATTAGTAACTAACATCAATCATAAATCTCAACTATTTGACTTTTTTTCTTTTTAGTATAACATATGAGGTGGGGATTTAAACTTACAACATTTTGATCGGAGATAGACGTCTTAAACCAATTGAGCGATACTCAGTTTGGCCTCAATTATTTCACCATTAAATTAAAGTCTAAAAAATACCGTTTTCCAAAGTTAGCCATCGTGCCTATATCATGAATTTGTTTCACTATGCCCATGAGAAAGCTTGTAATTAGCTAGCAATAACTAACTTTTTATCTATTCAAAGATTGAAAAAACTGTTTCAAAGAAAAAAAAAGTGAAAAAACTTGTAAAAAGTAACAAGTAGAAATTTTCTGCCACATTAATTTAGAGACCGACTCTTGCATTATTGTTGTTTAAGTGTACAGATCAGATGAAGATAGATTTTTACTCGGAAGTGTCTCGGAGAGAATTTGCAGCTTTGTGATGCTTATGGTTGTGATTTATCTCTTTTATTTATCTATTTTTTTTTCAAAAGATGATAACAACTCTAATACATTAATTGAATTTGGCATCGGAATGAATACGATAAATAGGAGTAACTATAAGATCTTGAGCTCTAGGACAAGTTAAACCAAATTCTTCTGTCATATCCAATTGAACTGACAACATATCATTTGGAAGCTTCCAATCAAAACAATGCACGAGTTGGGCTAGTATCAAACGAACCACAGTTAGACCAAGTTGTATTCCAGGACAACCTCTTCGACCAGCTCCAAATGGAATTAATTGAAAATCTCTCCCTCTCACGTCCACTTGGCTATCAACAAACCTCTCAGGGTAGAACTTCTCTGGATCAGTCCAAGTACTAGGATTTCGTCCAATTGCCCATGCATTCACAATTACGCGCGATTTCTTTGGAATATGAAAGTCATTGACAACACAATCCTCGAGAGATTCATGTGGAACTAACAACGGAACAGGCGGATACAACCTAAGAGTTTCCTTAATGACCATGTCCAGATATTCTAAATTTACCAAGTCTGATTCTTCCACCATCCTATCCAAGCCCACTACTTTTTCCAATTCATCTTGCACTTTCTTCATTACCTGTGGGTTCTTTATGAGTTCAGGTAGCGCCCATCCAATTACCGTAGCTGAAGTGTCCATTGCAGCACCAAGTATATCCTGTAAAAGTACAATTAACCATTTATAAACACGTCACAATCTCTTTTATAGCTTTCATAAAAATATCATTTTTGGTTCACTTACCAACATTATTGCTTTGATGCTAGACCGATCAATTTGGTACTCAGTTTCTTCAGACCCCATTAGATCTAGCATGACATCTACAAAATCCTTACTTCTTTTTGCACCCATTGGCTTAAGATGCTCATCAATAATCCTTTCAAAGAACTCATCAAACACTTTGCTAACATTTTTCATCCGACGAGTCAGCCCTTGAAGATCAAACGTTGCAACAAAAGGAATATTAAAATCTCCCAAATTAGGAGCAGCAACCAATTGCATCACCTCTTGAATCATAGTCTTGAAACCCCTATCATCAAACTCTTCATCCGAAAATTTCCTTCCAAACACCATCAAACAAGTCATATCTGTGCTTAGAGACGATACTTCAGAACTAAGATCAACCACAGCACCATCATTAGCCTTCTCTCGAACACGATCAATCAGCAATCCAAGCTCTTCCTTTCTCATGGACTTGAAAGAATTGATCTTGAGGTTACTTAGCAATTCAAGTGTACACATTTTGCGCACATTACGCCAGTAAGATCCATATTGAGCAAAAACCAGATTCTTTTGCCCATAAGAGAGGAACTTAGAGACCATAGTAAGTGGCCTGCTTGCAAAAACAAGGTCATGGGTTTTGAGGAAAAGCTCAGCAGCTTGTGGGGAAGAGACAACAATGGTGTTTACAAGTCCCAGCCGCATGTGCATGATTGGACCATATTTTTGGGACAATTTTTGAAGATCTCTGTGAGGGAATTTTCCCAAAAGATTAAGGCATCCCAGAATGGGAAACCCTTTTGGGCCAGGAGGCAATTTCTTGCTGTTGAACAGCCATGGCTGTAAGAGGTAATTAGCAAGAAGAAGAAGAAGTGCAATGGTGGCCCAAATCCAAGGCATGGCAGTTTTCTCAGGTGTTGACGTTAAGAATTGGAATTTATGGTGAGCTTTAATTGGAGTAAAGATCGGTACATGTCTATGAAAATTATTGTCCTATTTTTTCTTTTATAGATGTTTGTTTTTTTCATCCTCCATTGATGGCATTTGCTTACGCTCGTTAATTTATTATATTTTAAAGCCGTCAAGAAGTTTTCAAATTTGGGGTGTTTTAATCCACAAGAAGTATTACAACCAAACTTTGCCACATGCTCGTAGACAATATTGTCAACTCGATGGAGATAGGAGATGGCTTTTAAAAAATATAGGAGATTACGTGAAATTAAAGATTCTTTTCTGGAGGGTTTTTCCAGTTGAATGAAAGTTTTAAATGTTGTCTATTTTTCATTAAAATGTCTTTAGAAATTTAAAATGATGTCATCAATAGATAATTTTGAAAAAATAAAATAAAATAATTGATTACAAATATTTTGAATAACATATGAGCATTTTATCTTTTTCAATAAATTAAAATTTATTAATTATACTAATATTATATTCATATTAGTAATTTTCAAAATTATCTATTGATTACAAATATTTTGAATAACATATGAGCATTTTATCTTTTTCAATAAATTAAAATTTATTAATTATACTAATATTATATTCATATTAGTAATATTCTACTAGAGTTTTATATAACTTTTGTATGATATTATGAAAACGTCGATTCAAGGTATATAGAAATATTTATATGTGAATACAAATTTAATATTTTGACTAGAATATTTTTTTATTCCTAAAAAATATGTTGAAGTCAACCATATTTTCCTCTCTAGATTATTTTATCCTCTTTTTTTTTCCTTTATATATTTTCTTCTCTAGATTACTTCATCTTCTTTTTTTCTTTTCCTTATTTGGAATATTTTCTTCTCTAGAATACAATAGTATAGATGCTTTGTAACATTCATAAAAAATAAATAAATAAATACAAGTCCCGAAAATTTGTATATTAAAAAACGATTTAATTGGAAGTTTCGAACGCTGTCGAACATCACACTTGACAATTCCTTATGTTATCACTTTTCGGAAACTTGTGTGCCAGTCCAATTTGGATCACTTAATTAGATTTAATGACTTTATTTATTTATTATTTATTTTTATTATTGAAGCGTAAAAATTTGACTATTGGTTAGTCTGATCGTATTATATATTTATTAATAAAACCGGTATTCTGCATTACCAATAAAGACATTTTCATTCTTTTATATTACTTTATAAGGATTCGTTTGGTAACGTTCTTGTTCCTTCTTTCCTGTTTTCTGTTTCTAGTTTTTATCTAGTTTTTTTATTGTTTCTTTTGAAATAAACAAAAATATGTTTGATAATAACTATTTCTTCTTTCTTGTTTTTATCTTTAGTTTTTTTTTAGTACAACAGCTTATGGGGTGGAGATTCGAACTCACCATCACTAAATCAAGAATACATGTCTTAATTCCGATTGACTTATATTTATTTTTAGTTAAAATAAAATTTAGTATATACGACATAAAAAGATATAACATATACTTGAATAATATAATATATCTGTAACTAGACTGATGTTATAATAATATGGCGTTTAAACTTGCGGCCATAGTATCTCATTCTGAGGCCCCTCTCTCCTCCGTTCCCTTTGCGTGGCCTGCGAAGCCGTCGGAAGTGGGCAGTGGCAGTGAAGGTCGTGAGCCTGACGAGAGAACAGAGGAAGAAGAAGGTGAAACTTAATCGTGAAGACAATTTTTTTCAAGAAAAAAATAATAAATAAAAAGTATATATTTTGTCAAATGACCAATTTTTTTCAATTTTGATAAATTTTGAAAATAAGTAAATTATTTTTTAGATCTTGTAGTAATAAATCAAAAACTAATATGGAGATTAAAAATTATTTTACAAATTTAAATATTAATTATGAATTAATATATGATTAGGCTAATTAATATGAAATTTATACCAATAAAGTCGTAAACCTAATAGGTTTGTTTAAGAAAACTAAATTTAGGTAAGAATGCTAATTTGAGTTATGTTAAATGTTATTACGAAGCTTTTAAGAATTTATTTGGATCAGGGTGAGAGAATGATTGATAACAAAAAAGTGGGAGAGAATTTGAGAGAAGAAAGAGAGAAATTGGTGGGAGAGAGTGCAATTGTGGCAGAGGGATAAGCGGGGAAGAGAGAGAGAGAAAAATGGGAGAGATTTAGGCATAGAATATGTTTTTTTTTTTTATTTCTTTCCTCATTTCAAACGTTATAGTTTTGTTTCTATTATTTCTATAATTTAATAAAAATAAAAATAACCTAACAAACTAAAGCGAACATAGTTCAGCGGTAATTTGCATGTATCTCTAACTATGAGGTTGTAAATTCAACCTTCTATTCCCACATGTTGTACTCAAAAATGATAAAAAAACAAAACCGATCGGTCTCTAATAGTTTCATCATATACAAATAGCAGCTAAATGTTTACTGATGGTTACTTTACTCTCCTCCTCTTGTTCATTTATTTATTTCTTTTTGTTGAACAATATAAAAACTACTACATTAATATGATTTTGACATTGAAAATTAATTCCTAATAAGATTTGACATTAAATATCAATTCACTTAGGAAGATGATAAATGAGAATAACCATAAGATTTTTGGCTCTGTGACAAATTAAACCAAATTCTCTTCTCTCATCCAATTCAATTGGCAACATCTATTTGGATGCTCCCAATCGAAGCAATGCACTAGTTGAGCCACTACTAGTTTAACTAAAATTAATGCTAATTGCATTCCAGAACAGTTTCTACGACCAGATCCAAATTAAATCAATTGAAAATCTCTCCCCTTCACATCTACTCAAGCATAAAAAAATCTCTCTGGAACAAATTTTTCAGGATCTAACCACATGCTTGAATCTCGTCCAATTGTCCATACATTAACTACTATGCGTGATTTCTTAGGAATATAGTAACCATTAACATTACAATCTTCAACGGACTCACATGGGACTAATGGAATGGGTGGATGCGTCCTAAAAATCTCCTTGATGACCATTTCTAAGTATTCCAGGTGACATAAGTCTGATTCTTCCACCATTCTATCCAAACCCACCACTTTTTCTAATTCCTCTGGTATTTTTTTTCATTGTATGTGGATGCTTGATAAGCTCAGCTAATGCCCAATTGATTGCAGTGGCCGAACTATCCACTGCTGCAAGAAGCAAATCCTGCAAATTACGATCGTTTGACAACATATATCATAATTATTTTTAAGTACTTGAAAATTTTTATGAGCGTTTTTATCCACAAGTGTTAAATTAGTTCTCTACGTTTAACATTTTTTAATTATACCATTTCTATTCCTAAAAAAAAATTTGTACAATTTCTATCGATGAATATTAAAATTCAATAGCATGATACAACTTAATGACATGGTAGAAATTTAAAGGAGCAAGTAGGCTAAAGAAGAAAATTCTAAGTAGTTTCTTATTAATTTTTAGATAGCCTAATTCCTTCTCTAAACTTATGCAACCTCATTAAATATCATATCACATCACGAATATTCATTGTTATTAAAATATTAAGAGATGCTAGAAAACTTTTCCTATAATAGATAAACTAGATTGAAAAATCACTCAAATATTAGCGACTTAAAACATATACTCAACATCTTTTCTTTGTCCATCAACTTTTCTAGTTGTAAAATTTACTTACGGGAATTATAGCTTTGATGTTTTCGCGATCAATTCGGTACTCGGTTCCTCGAGATCCCATCAAATCCAGCATAACTTCCACAAAATCCTTGGTTCTATTTTCAATCTTGGACGTGATCTCAATATGTTATTCAAGAATCCTCTCTAACAACCCATCAAAAACTTCACTAACACATTTTGCACGACGCCACAGTTCTTGAAGATCATGCCAGCAAATACAAGGAAAAAAATCTCCCAAGTTAGTAGCCGTCGCCAACTGTGTAGTCTCTTGAATCAAACCCTTAAAACCCTTTTCATCCAACTCTTTGTCACTATATTTCCTCCCAAACACCATCAAACAGATCATATCCCCAACAAGAAACGAGACTTTGGAACTAAGATCCACCACTTGTTTATTTTCCGCAGCCTCTCGAAGATTATCAATCAATAAACCAACCTCTTGCTTCCTCATCGACCCAAAGGAGTTGATTTTGAGGGAGCTAAGCAATTCGAGAGTGCACATTTTGCGGATATTGCGCCAATAAGAGCCATATTCGGCAAAAGCCATGTTTTTTCGACCGTAAGACAATTTGTTGGATGTCTGAGTAAGTGGTCGGTCGGAGAAAACATGGTCGTGGGTTTTGAGGAACAGCTCGGCTGCTTGATGGGAAGAGATAACAATGGTGGGTATGAGGCCTAATTTCATGTGCATTATGGGACCGTATTTTTGGGACAAGTGATGAAGATCTCTGTGAATGAGTTCTCCTACGAGATGGAGGCTTCCAATAATGGGAAACCCTTCTGGACCAGGAGGCAATTTCTTGCCTTTGAACAGCCATTGTTGTAAGAGGTAAACAAGAAGGATTAGTATAATTGTGGCCAAAATCCAAGGCATGGCGATGAAGAGAGATTTGTAAGCTTGTAAGCAACACTCACAAGCTTGGTTAGAGCAAATTTGGCAACCCTTTATAAGGCCTCTTTTGTTTGACTATTCAAATTCGTCAGCTGTGCCAAATTTGATGAAGGGAAGGTGGGATGGGGTTGTGTCTAAAATTGGAAGTCGTAAAGAAAATTGGCGAGTGATGGCAATTTGGCAATAAATCATTTGACTCGCTTCAATATTACTGATTGAGGGTGTAAATCATTTCACTGGCTTCAATATTATTAATTAAGGGTGTATTTTGGAGTGATTTTGATATGACGAAAATAACAAATAAAATCATTTTTCTTTYCGTGGATCATTTCGCGAAATTAAAAAATTGATTTTAGGAAAGTTTAAAATCACTTTAAATTAATTTTAATGTATTACTGACATGAAAATCAATTATACTTAAATCTATTTTTAATTCATTTTGTTATTCCTTGTTATTTTTATATAATTTCTAATTTATTCCTCGTTATTTTTATGAAATTTCTAATTCTTTTGTTATTTTTATATAATTCTTGATTTCTAAAATATACTTTTATCTAATTTGGTGATTCTCAGATAGAAATTCAAACTTAATTCTGATTTCATTTGTTATAATCATTTTGGACCCATATAGCCAAGCCACATGGACCAAAAACGATTGTTATACATGTTAGTTGATAAAATTAGTCTTCTGAGAGGACTGTCTCAAGCTCTTTCCTAAAGATCATTAAGGGATGAACGACCTTCCATACTTAACCAAATGTTGGACAGAAACACCATTAATCAGGATGAAGGGCCTCCCTACCCAGAACATGCACGCCTGACAGGCCGACTTTCGGCACGACAAGTCCAACCGCCGGTCGGATACCCTATTGGGTATCCAAACCTATAATAGAGCACTTCACTCCTACCTTAGGTATCGAATTCTAGCTCAGTCTTCATACTAAGGTTGACCTTAAACTGACTTGAGTCTGGGAGTGTTTGTTTCTCTTGTGCAAGTCCTTCCAACTTGCCAGACGACACCTAAGCTGACTTTCCAATCAGCTTACGTTGATCAGGCCGACCTTGACCGAATTTTGTTGCTCAAACAATAGGAAAGTCCTTGATTATAAAAACCTTGGTTAAAATTTTGAAATTATTTTTATTTTTTAGGGAAATAAAATATTAGTTATTAAAACTAATTTTTAAATATTGAAAAGATGATCAAACAGACTTTAAAAAAAATTAATTGATGTTTCAAAAAATTTAGGATCAAAATTTCAAATATATATATATATAACACACATACTTGACTAATATATAATTGAAGTTTTTTTAAAATGATGAATTTAAATTAGAAAAGAAAATTAGAGACAAAACTCTAAAAAAAAATCAAATAAAAAGGTCCACCATTTTTATTTGTACACGTGTCTTGGCTGCGGGGAACCAAGACTAGCATAAGTTTCTTTTTCCTTTTTTGAGTAATCCATTCTTATTAATTTGAAGTATATGATCAAGTTGGATGTTTTAATTATATGATTAACTTGATTGCTTAGATAATACCGATTAATGTGAGATATTTAATTTGGCATGCACTTCATTACAATTAATGAGTCTTATAAAAAAAAATCATTTAATTTAATTAATTAATAGGGAGGTTTAACTAATTAAGTGAATATTACTTTTTTAATAATATTTAGGTTAAAAAACACATTTGGTCCTTGTACTTTAAGTAACAATTTAGTCCCTAAATTTTATATGGTAAACGATTTAGTCCCTATACTTTCACTAAAGTAACAATTTAATCTCTAAACTTTAACTTGTAACGATTTAGTCTTTGTAGTTTAAAATTTGTAACAATTTAGTTCCTTTCATAAACAGTTTTATTAAAATTAAGTGTCAAATTTTATGATATAACAATTTAATATTTCTAGTTCTAACCTCATATTTGGTTCCTCTTTAGTTTATCTATCTATATATATATAAGAAACTTAACAAAAAAATTTCACGATAAGGACTAAATCGTTACGAACTTTAAGTTACAATGACTAAATTATTATATATTAAAGTTCAAGGACTAAAGTGTTACCAATCTGAAAGTACAGGGACTAAATCGTTACAAACTAAAGTTCAGAGACTAAATTGTTACTTTAGCCAAAAGTATAGGGATAAAAGTATTTTTTAACTAAACATTTACTAATTAATATTTATTTATAGTCAATGCTTCAATTGATCAGAAATTATTTACCTTTTTAAATGTATGAGGTTTGAATTTTCCACCTAATATTGAATTAAAAAAAACATTTCTTCATTATCATTTTTAAATAATAATAATAATAATAATAATAATATATTATTATTATTATTATTATTATTATTATTATTATTATAAGTTAAATAACTTGATGATATATGAGATGATAATGCATCTATTAGAAAGGTAGATGATACGAAAAATGACTACTCAATCAAGAGGTCAGAGATAACGTTTTTCTTCCTGGACAATTGTAAGTAGATCGAGAGGTCGTTCCGCCCCTCGACTTAAGCTATAGGCGAGCCAATAAAGGCATCATATTTTTCATACAATATATATATATTTATTTTTAGTTTTTAATTATAAATGAATTTAAAATATAAAATAATATATTTTTCTAAATTTTTCTTATAGTATTGAAAATAAAAACTAACCATAAATATAACTTTCTTAAAAATAAAAAATCAGTTCATAAATTTCTCTCTAACCATTTCAAATACAATTTCATTAAAGTTTCTTAAAAATCTCAACCACCTTAAAATTTTACAAGTTTACGGTCAGACATTCTATATTTATCTCTTTATCTAATTTTTTTTTTCACAAATAAAACTTTTCAACTTCTCTTAAAAAAATTTCCAATTAAAATTCTCCCTCCCTCTCTCAAACTCTCTCAAATCTAATTTTTTATCTTCGATTTTATATGTCTAATGGTTAGAGTATAAATCAAACTTTGTATTTGTTCAAATCAATCTAATAGCTTTAAAGTTTCAAGTCTTTTTTTTCATTTTGTTTACTTTTTTAATTTTATTTTATATTGTTGATTTATTCAATACTTTAATATATTTGTTTAAATTTGGTTACTTATAATCCCAATATACCTATTTATGTATGAATCTGGATATGAAAAGTTTAAAAAGAAAAAAAAATAGAAAAAATGAAAAATTGGTTATAAATTAGTTGATTTATAGATAGAAAAAATGTCTCATTGAAAAAATTAATTTAATTTTTCTAAAAGATAAAATTCTAGATAGTTTTCTATTATTCATTATACTAAAAATTATCAAACAGCGAAAAAAATTTGCTAGTTTAAATTTTGATAAAGCTTATGGTTTTTGTAGCAAGTTATTTGGTAGTAAATGTAATACTATTAATTCATTACGGAATGAATGAGTTAAATATTTGGAAAATCTTACAGTTTAGAAATCATGAACCTAATAATGAAACTTATTTAATACGCATGCTCTGATGGATTTACAAATTAGATTTTTTAAAAAATAAAATAATTTACAACGATATTCAAGAATTAATTAATAAAAATATATCGGAATAAAATATTAATAGGAATTACTGTTGGGTTAAAAATTCAAAATTAGTACAATAAATAATAAATAATAAATAATATGTAGTGTGGAAATTTGAACCTCCAACCTTAAAAAAATTATTAAAATTATTAATCACGGGACCAATAGGAACAAAGAAAAATGATTATTGATCAAGATTAAGAGTTTTAAATTGATGGTCTCATTTTTCATTTTTTATTTACTTCGTCGATTTCTTTAATGACCCTAAATGTCAAAGATAATTAGTAGGCTGCATACGTAAATTACGGTTATGGTGTTAATAATTCACAACTTGAAATGATCCACGTTGCTTTTGAAAAGTATGATAATTGAAGACTGCATTATAATTATTAATTGCGTGCCTAATAGAGATAAGTGGAAACTTTGGACTTCCCTCTCAAAATAATAATAATAATAATCTGTTTAATTATATTTTTTATCAATTATTTTATAGTTATGAAGATTAAATATTGTTATAATTGTAATTTTTAAAAGTTATCATTATATTAGATTTTACAAAATATAAGAGACACAAACATTAAAAAAATTAATAATAATAATAATAAAGATAGATTAAGGCTCTTTCAATCCTTTATTAGAAAAAAACACGTACAAATTCTTTTCGAGAGTAGAGGTAAGTCAAGATCGAAGTAATTTTTTCAAAGTTCTAAAAAGATAAATCAGCTCTCTCGGTAAGTCAACAATCGGTAAGATTAAGAATTTAATTCATTAGTTTGGTAATGAAAAGCAAGATAAAAAAGAAAAGAAAAATAAATAAAATTTGTAGATTAAAAGTTTAATCAACTAGATAGCACGACAAATCTCCAGTAAAACATGAAGTAATTCGAAGACAAGGACTCCCAAGTTAAACCATTTGATACTCCATGCGTGCTTAAGATTATATTAATTACTATAAAACCTGTGAATTCTTAAAACAACTGGATCCGTGGCGCAATGGTAGCGCGTCTGACTCCAGATCAGAAGGTTGCGTGTTCGATTCACGTCGGGTTCAATTTTCTGCAGTTTTCATACTTATTTTTCTATTGTTACTTATAAATACTTAAATTTTCTTTGATATCATATAATTGGATCCGTGGCGCAATGGTAGCGCGTCTGACTCCAGATCAGAAGGTTGCGTGTTCGATTCACGTTGGGTTCACTTTCCTTATTTTTGTCTAACTTTTTCATTTCGTCCTTAACTTCGCTAAATTTGCAAAATCAACCACTTCATTCGTCGGATTTTGCTATCACCTCCCCGTCGAAGGGAACCCCTAGACGCCAGAATTCCCAGTTCCCATTTCGCACCAAGATATAATAATATGCCCCTTTCATTCTCCCTTCAATTTTCTCCCTCATTTACTCACTCTTCTTCTTCTTCCACAATTTCCCCACTCTTCCGGCCATGGCTTCCACAGCCTTCGTCTCTGAGGACGGCCGTCGCCACCCAAGTGGTCTGCATTTCAACTCGACCCAAGAAGAAATCAGGGGCAAAAACTGACCGGTCGGAGGCTGAAGAGCTGGTTCGCGGCGTAATCAGAAAATTCAGCGACAAAGAACCATTGCTCAACACACTGGACAAGTATGTCCGCGTTATGAGAACAGAGCACTGCTTCCTTCTATTTGAGGAATTGGGAAGAAGGGATAAATGGCTCCAGTGCCTCGAGGTTCGCTTTCCTTCTCATAACTTCTTTAGGTAACGATGAAATTATTGACAGCAAAAATTGATTGGATTTGCAATCAAGAATGGGGATTCAAGAAAACAAAATTCTGGGTGGGGCTAAACAAGCCAAGAAATTGGAGTTGTGCTATAACATTGTGCAGAAATGTGAGAGATGTTTTAATGATGTATTTGCAATTTCAGGTCTTCAGATGGATGCAGAAACAACGGTGGTATATAGCTGATAATGGGGTGTATTCAAAACTGATATCTATAATGGGAAAGAAGGGCCAAATTCGGATGGCTATGTGGCTCTTCTCTGAGATGCGAAATAGTGGGTGTCGACCTGATACTTCTGTTTATAATGCACTTATCACAGCGCATCTTCATTCTAAGGACAAAGCCAAGGCTCTGGTTAAAGTGCTTTGGTACTTTGAGAAGATGAAGGGAATGGAGAGGTGTAAGCCAAATATTGTTACTTACAACATTCTTACAAGAGCGTTTGCTCAAGCTGGAAAAGTGGATCAAGTTAATGCCCTGTTTAAAGATCTTGATGAGAGCATTGTTTCAGCTGATATATACACATATAATGGAGTGATGGATGCATATGGGAAGAATGGGATGATCAAAGAGATGGAAGTGATGCTTTCTCGCATGAAAAGCAATCAAATCAAACCAGATATCATATCCTTTAACTTGTTGATTGATTCATATGGGAAGAAACAGCTGTTTGACAAGATGGAACAGGTGTTCAAGAGCTTATTACGCTCCAAGGAGAGGCCGACGCTGCCTACTTTCAATTCGATGATAACGAACTACGGGAAGGCACGGCTTAGAGAGAAAGCTGAAGATGTTTTTAGGAAGATGAAGGATATGGGATATGATCCAAGCTATATCACTTGTGAGAGTCTTATCATGATGTATGGTCACTGTGACTGTGTTGCTAAGGCTAGAGAAATATTTGATGGAATGGTTAATTCTGGGAAGGAGGTCAGAGTTTCAACTCTCAATGCCATGCTTGATGTTTACTGCATCAATGGTTTGCCTGTGGAAGCCAATTCACTGTTCGAGAGTGCGACTTGTATGAGGTTGTGTCCAGATTCAACAACATTCAAGCTTCTGTATAAGGCTTACACCAAAGCCGATCAGAAGGAACTTCTGGAGAAGCTCTTGAAAAACATGGACAGAGCTGGCATTATCCCAAATAAGAGATTCTTCCTCGATGCTTTGGGAACTGTTGGAACTTCACCAGAAAAACAAGCATCTGCAAGAACTAGAACAGGTTCAAGAATTTAGAAAGTAGTGTGAAAAACCATGCTGAATAGCTGGGCTTAGTTTAAGAATTTTAGTCAGTTTTCATTCTTTGGGAGCTTCTGGACTTCTATTGAACAAAGGTGCGGCAGTTCTACCAAAATCAGAGGATTGTGGAGTTGGGCAAGACAAAATTTTGTATATATGCGCATTTCTTTTCTGAACCATTTTTGCCTCAATGGCAATTTGAAACTGTGAAATCATAATCAAGAATAATAAGGAATTCCTAATGCAATGTTTCTCACAATAAAATTCTCCAAACTTGAAGTGGGATGCTTGTGGAGGCAAGAAATCAAATGAAAATGACGTTGCCTGTTAGTCGCCTTTGATCAAATATCAACATCAACCTCGACAACAAATAATCAAGCACAATAACTTAGTGGAATTATTGTGCGTTTGGTACATATGCGTTTCTTGAAGTGAAATTACACTAATTCTCAGATATACACATGTAAGAGTAGCTCTTCATAAGTAGTAGTCGAAAGGTTAGATACAATACAAGAAGGTTAATAGTGTAGAATATCAAGTGCGATGGTCATGACGATCCCATTTGAAGTCTTGACAAGGTGCAGCTAATCAACCCTCTTCTGATTCTGCACATCAATTTTATATATTAGAAACAGGTAGAGGCATGATACAGATACGTACATACATATTTATGTATCCACCAACTAATTTGGCCTATTCATTCACAACTCTTAAGTAATGCGTCAAAACACACCATCTTGTAGATATGATCCTATGTCGAAAAATTTACATACCATGTATTGCTTCCATGTTGTCTTCCTTGTAAACACCAAGGGGAGATCCATGGATGGATACAAGCATCTCACCAGGCTTCGGCAGCCTTCGGGTTTTCGGTGTCATCCCAATGGACAATCTTTGGTTGCATACCTATTAAACAATAACTAATTACTTTAGCATTTGAAGCACAATCAATAATTAAACCCGAAACAACGCTATAGATTGTGTATATGTATAACCTAAACAGTTATCTATGCTAATGAGTTTTACGAAAAACAGAAAACCATTGTAAAAAAATTCTAAAACCTAGGACATCACAACTTGGTGTAAACTTCACAATTGTTTTTCTAATTATAGCCTTGCTACTCTTTGTAGATGTTGGAAGTCTTTACGACTTCCTTCCTTGGGGTTAAGCTTTTTGTAGAATACACTAAAAAAAAAAAAAAAAACCAGTTATCCAAACATATTGCTGAATTTTTCAAAAAAGATGAGAAAATTGTTTTGAAACAATCTCCAAGAAGCCTGAGACTTTACCAAGTATAAAATTCATAATCGTTTTCTAATTATAGCCTTACTAGTCTTTGTACTTATTGGAATTCTTTTTTGTAGCTCCCTGCTTTTCCCTCCTCTTGCAGAGTTCCATTCCATCAATAAAATTGTTTCTTACTAAAATAATAGTAGTAACCGAAATGAGGTCATCATTCCCATCAATCCCTCAACAATCCAATCACACTGCAGTCATTATTTCATACGTTCTAAATTGTACTTTTAATGAGAGAGAATTAGTTATTGCCTCACAACTTAGTCCTGCAATAAATTTTTCACTTCTAGTTGATAGCTTTGATCAATAGATGATAGTGCACGTACAAACCTGGACAACCTTTACCTATTTAGCATGGTATTGGCATCCATAGTAACACTTCCACTGACGACTCATATAGAAAAGAACCAAACCCAAAAATCAAAATGAACAATTGAAAGAGAAAAAAACTATAATCTAACCTTTCATAGACTAGTATTTTCAAATAATATCCTATCATAAAACCAAGACCAGTACAAACTTCATTTCCCATTTACCAACTGGTATACAAAGCAACTGTCTTAAACAGGATTCCAAGTTATTACCAGGACAATATATCCCATCTTTGCGAAGCTCATGATTTAGCTAATAAAAGTCTAAATAGTTATTTACTGGATTAGTTTATATACACATAAGTTGGCTTAGGTACCCATAGTTATTTTAAAAAATAACATTAACAATTTATTACAAACACGCTGCCACTATTGTAATTCTGTTCCTACGCTACTATGTGCCTAAATAATTTGAGTCGACGAGGCAACCCATGTTGGAAAAAACCAATAACAGACAACTCTAAGATATTAACAAGAAAAATCTAATATAACAAGCGATAGTACGTACCCCGGGAGTTTGGAGAATGTCTGGCATGCCAAGCATCATACTATCCGAAGGCTCCTCCAAAACCTAAAAAGCAGAAATCATCCATAAATAGATCAGTCAATACCAAAGCATTCTTCTGATGAATGATAATTCAATACATGCTTTTATTTCTCGTGAAGATGAGAAGGCATTCTTCAACAGATCAAAAATACGAACAAGAGATATAGACAAACTAAAACATATTTTGGGAGCTCGTAAGATATCGTTCATTCAAATATTAGAATTTCAGTTAAAAAAAATTAAGATATCAAATGCAAAATTACTTACGAAGCTCGGAATTTGCAAGTTCTCGACATTGAAAGCATTTGTTTTCACTGCCGCCAATAGAGAAAATATGGTTAGTTTCAACAAACAAGAAAAACATATGGGGGTACTTACCAATTAGTTTTATACACCATAATGCAGAATCCGCAGATACCTGATTTACTGGAAAATTCAAAACCGTTCATAGATTGCATTCCGGCAGAGCAGTTAGGATAAGCTATGGACAAGCGATGCAGGAGAGAAGCATGTATGTCTATTCCGTCAGCAGGCTTAGTGTGTAATTCTCCCGCTGCATCCTTCCATTGCACTTCTATTTCCCCTTGTTCGCCTGTTGCTGAAATGGACAAGTTTGGAAGTTTTTCTTCGAAAAATTGCAATATAGGAGTTTGCAATTGCTCTTTGTTGAAATACGAACGAAGCAACCGCAATTCAGTAATCAAACGCTCGATTTCCACATCCCGAATGGCACGTATTGCAGCAGCATGCCGCTCAACTATACAGAAATGAAGGCAAAAGCAGCGGACCAATTACTTTAAAACCTCCGGACAATTTGCCATTGGAAGAAAAACAAAATAAAGTTTCCATCCTACAACTAAGCTCCGACTTCGGGAAAAGGATTGGAACCAATATGAATTTCAACATACCATCCTCGTTGGACACCAAAGGTGCTTGCTCCTCAGGTTTTGACTCATTCTCTGCTTCACGCACAGGAGAAGGGCTCAACTTCTTAGCTGTTTTCTTCGCCTTTCGCCTCGCCATGCTCAGCGACGACTCTTTCTTGACTTTAATGGACTACTCACGTTGCGGCATTCTGAAACGAATCAGTGCTTTACACCTGAATTTTCATAAACGGCAGCAATACAAAGACTTTCAAAACCCTAAATGTAGCGCATAGTGACATTAATTGAAGTTTTGCAGCAATAATGGACATAAATAAACACAAATTAAAGCCAATAACCTGAATTTATTTCAATTAGTTTTGGAACTTGACGAAATCTATCCACCGGATGCGGGAATAAATGAATCGGACTACGTCGGAAACTGCCGCGAATTCCCTCTCGTCCTCCGTTCCAGCTCCGGCCAAGAAGCAGTGTTGAGATTTGGAAAGGATTGGGCGGGGAAAGATATTTGTTTGAAAAATGCTGGTGACGGGATGCAAATAGCACGCGGGTTGGATTTTACAGATGGGCCCGTACTGGGCCGTCTTCCAGAAATTGATGAAATAAGCCTAAATGAAATTCAGCCCAACTAATATGGTATTTTCTTAATTTTGGAGTATTAACGTGTAGGGAACATTTTTTATTATATGAATATACACTGTATTTCTTTTTTCATATAAAAAACAGTTATTCTTTTTCTTAAAAAAAACGAAGGAATAATTATTACTCAATTGGAAGGGAAAGGACCAAACTAGAGTTGTTAAGGGCATGAGAATAATATAGAGGCGTGACCACTATGCTATTAGAAGATTTTATTACACGTTATCCTCAATGTATATATTAATTTAATATTCTTAAAATTTGATGGGGAGACGAGAGCTATTTTAGTCCAGCATCAACTTACTCATAAACCATTGTGCATGTTAAATAAATGGAAATTAATTGGTTTTTTTTTCACTTCGATATGCAGGGTGGGAATTCAAACCTCTTTATCTTTTGATCAATAATTTATGCTGTGATCAGTTGAGTTCTATCTTGACATTTGAAGTCGTTCATGGTATATATATATTGTTTTAGCATACCGACAAAGTTTATTTTATTTTCCTTGCTATATCAAATATTATATTTAAATTTTTAGAAAACTATTTTACTTCATTAATTTTGTTAATGAAAGCTTAGTCCAGACACACAATTTGTATCATTTACCTAATGAAGTAAATTTCTATATTTTCTAAAAAAAAACAAACAAAATTTCTACATAAACAGACATTTGGAACTGACTTGTGTCGGTAAAGTTCAAACTTTAAAAGATAAAAATAATTTTTTGTTCAATGGTTATAAGAAAAAAAATGTCTTCCGGTGATGGCAATAACTATTTTGTATAAAATTTAAAGATTAAAATAAAAGTAAAATGCATGCAATATTGAAACAATTAGAAACTAAAATAGAATAGGTATAAATATTAGGTATTGAAGAAGTATTTAAATTTTTTTTTGTTAAGTTAAAATTATTTTATTTTAGTTTATTAACTTTAAAGAGGTTCCATTTTAGTTATTAAACTTATAAAATATACTTTTTAATCTACGGATTTTTTAATTTATCTATTTTGGTCAATAAACTTAAAATGAAAGGAAAAAATTGCTAAAAGAAAAAGAACGCAGGAATTAGTTGAGAAGAGTATTATATTAATAAATATTAGACGAGCAAAATAACAACAAAAAAATTAAAATCGTTATCTTTTTAAGTTGAAGGATAAAAATAAAAATTTCAATAATTTTTTTATTTTCAAGAAAGAGTTTAAGAAGCAAAACAAAATAAAAACAAAATTTTGAAAAATATTTTATAAACATTTATTTTATTTCAACATAAACATAAGACACCTTTTTTTCTCTCTCTCGAAACAATAATGCATTTTTAGTTGGTCAAAGAGGTCGCAGGTCATTAATTTAAAATAATGCATTTCCTCAACACATCGTGGAAAAGGAAATGTAAAATAAAAGGTGTCAGGTCATTAATTTTTAACGGTCAAATTTGGTGGAGCCCACACCTCAACTAAAATAAAATTAAAAAAATTTCTATAGGTTATTTTCAAGCTTGGGACCATCCAGCGTGACACTGACTTTTATTATTATTTTTTCGTATAATAATTTGAGATATAGAATCCAAAGAAGGATACATGCAAATTGCTTATTGAGTTATACTCATATTTATATTTTCTATATTTTTACATTTAGTTGATTATGGCCCTATATTTTCAACTCATCTTGATCTTATATTTTCAGTTTAGTTCATATATTTTCAAAATATTCTTTTTGATTTTTATACTTTAAAAAATTATCATTTTGATCTCTATTTTTAAAATTTTTAACACAAATTTTACCCATTATAGAAACTATTTAATATAAAATCATTGTTATGTTTCAAAAAATATATTAAGTACAATGTCTTGAAATTGATAGAAAAATGTGGAAAAATGAAATCAATCACAAAAATAGTCCCTTTTTAAAATTACAAGACCCAAAATAGTATTTTAATCTACAATATTAGTTTTATTTTATTGTTATTGTTTTGAAAGAGTTTCAAGTGATACTCTATTCTTTGTCCCTTAGGGGATGACATAGTGGCACGAGCCTTCATCATTGTGGTATTACCTACCATGAGGTCCTAGGTTCAAGTCATACGCTGGTTTCAGTATTGTTCATCTCAGGCAATGAACCCTAGTTATAGAGATTCGCAAGCTACACGACATTAATTTAGAAACTATTTTCAAGAGTTTGAATTTGATTCTTGTGGTTTAATCAAACTTCACCTATAATTATCATATCAATAACCTTTTTTGCACATGTTTCTATTTAGATTACTACGTTGTTGAGTATATTAAGGTTAATGGCCCAAGTAAGAAAATAAAATAAAATAGGTGAGATCTTCAAGTGGATAAAATACAACTTAACTCAAATTAAATGGATCAAATTTGTCAAAGTGAGTTCAGCGGTAATTGACATATATCTTCAATCTAAGAAATTGTGAATTCGATTCCCAACCCCCACACGTACTAAAACAAAAAAGACCAAATTTGAACTTTTAGAACTATAAAAGACCAAATTGAAGATAAGCCCAAATCATAAAAACTATATTAAAACTTTTAAAATTAAAGGACCAAATTCAAACTCTGTCAAATTATAGAGACTATAATTTATAATTTCACCATACATACATATATTATTGAAGCATTATTAAAAGATTATTAAAAGATTGATTACTTTAGTTCAAAATTGAAACTTTGGTGGTAAATCCGTACTCAAAAGTAGAAAAGACAAATAACTTATAAATCTTTTGGGAGTCCAAAATACTAAGATAAAATAAAGTTCCAAATTTTAAAATAAAAAATACTAACTTATGAATCTTTTGGACGTTTTTTTTCTCTTTTTCTTTTTAATTTCAAAAGTTTAAATAAAGTATTGTAGACTATAGAGGATAATAATGTTGCGACATACTTAAGCCGTTCTGATGGATTATCCCGTAAGCCTTTGAGAATTCTCAACTCAAGATGTTAGAAGGTACAAAATAAGTGGTATTTTTCAGCTGTCTAATCTATTAGTTGTAGGTTGACTCCCATAATGTAATTATGGGAGGAGTTAGTAGTTGGACATTGATCCCTTGAGACCTGAAGAACATGAGATGTTGGGTCAAGTTTTGGTGAACCATGAACTTAGCTTAGCAATTAATGTATTTTCGAGCATAGCTAAGTATTAATAATAACAATAAAAAAAAAATTCATGGCCTGATTTGTCAAAAAGAAAAAAATTGTGGTCTCATAAAGGTCAGACCTTTCAACTCAAAATAAATGAATAAATAAAGCTTAAAATGCTATTTTAGTTTATATACTTTCAATTTTGATAATTTTTGTCCATGACTATTTTAATTCTTATTTGTAAAATTTTGACACAAATAACATACCCAACGGTAATTCAATAATATAAAAGGATGAATGTATTTAAAAAAATATTTATTGAATGTAATGTTAGGTTGAAATTGTGATAGAAAATAGAGACTTAAAATAAAATGAAGAGGACAAAAACGATAATTTTCATACAAACGTTACGGAAGTACAAAATTAAAATAGACAAAAGTGAAGTGTACAGTGAATAAAATAGATATAACTTTTTTTTTTCGAGAAATGAATAAAATAGAAATTTTAAGACTATACGAACTAAAATAAAAATAAAATTGAAGAAAATTGGAAGTGTGATAACCAAAATTAGTATTTTAACCATAAATAAATGAGAATTGGTGGCGCTCTTTTAAGTAATAACATTCAAATTCAATAGGCGGATTAAAGGTGCGGGACCACCCAGCCGTGGTATGACTCTCTTTCCGTCGTTTTTTTTTCTTTTTGACAGTGCTTTCCAATTTCCATAATTTATTTTTCTTTTTTGTTTTGGAAAATACTTTCCATCGTTTCACACCTTAGGAAGGTTGCCAATATTTGGAGGGGAATAATAGATTCGAAGCAGATAGAAATATTGAATTGAATATTATATATTATGCGAGATGTAAAATGATAGTCGTTGAACTTAGTTGAACGATAATTAATGGGAAAAATAGGTCCCCGATTAGAATCGTTCTTATGAAAAAAATGTGCAAAAAACTTAGATTTGAATATTTTGTATTTTAATAATCTCAGGTAATTATAGGTCAAATAACTTTTTTCGTCGCATTTTAGAAAGTTCCGAATCTTTTCCAACATCGGATGAGGGCCGAAAGATGGAAGAAGAATCGCGGCGTAGTTTTTACATTTTGGAACCTTTCTTATTCTTCTCCATCTCTCATCAATCCATTCAAGTTGATCGGACAATTCATGGCTCTTCCGCTCTGGATAACCAGAATCGTGGTTTCAGTCCTGGAAATTTCGAGCCATCGTTTCTGGTCTTCCAATGTCGTTGGGAAACCGAGCTGACACGGAGAAAATGTGGAGCGCACTCGCAGAAAGTAGAAGGTAAAGTAGACTTCAAGGAAACCGCTAAAGAAGAAATCTAGAACCAAAAACTGCTTTTATTTCATCCAGACGAAAGCGACGACCAGCTATTGTGAATCAAAGTCGTTTATTCTGATAATGATTTTTGGGTTCCTATTCTTCGCCCAATATTGATAAAACTCTTCACATTGCGATTACTTTTCCTCTTGAACTGCCAGGGAGAACAAGGCTGCTGCCGAATCAGACGGCGACGAAGAAGAGGACAACAGAAAAGGGTGGATTCGAGCTGATTCGTCTCCAAAATCCAATTAATGCCCAGTGAGGTGAGTAACGTGGGCTCTGTGCAGTATATAGTATTTAATGACAGAAACTTTGAACCTGGATCTTTCTAGTTGTCAAAAACCAGATACAATTGGGGAGACGACTAACTAAATAATTAAATAAAAAAAGATTAAATATACGGTATTGGGTTTAGGGTGGAATATAAAATTTCAATTTTCTGAAAAAGAGAGTGGTTCATCACTGTGTAGTTTCTCTTTGTCTCTCTCTCCATAGGCTTGTGATCTCTCTCTCTCTCCCTGGCATCTTATTTCTCTTGTCCTATTTATCATCCCTCTATCAGCTTTCTACCCCTCTTAGAAAATTTATTTCATTGTCATTTTTTACAAGTTAGATTCTACCACCAGCGTACTCTAGTCCAATCTTTACAAAGTTTACTACCAAACAAAAATTTAGCTTCCAAACTATACTGCCAAATAAACTTCTAAATTCAACACATACACCAAATTCCATCTCATATCTTTTTGTTGAACCTTCTATTTTTAAAAACTTGTTTTCAAATCACGAACCAACCAGGGCCTAAGAAGCTGTGTCACCCATATAGGTACCTAAATCATTTAATTTATGTGGATTCTGGCATGATTTTTAATTCCTCGCCAAATGGACCGATTAATTTATGCTGCTTCTTCTGGCACGATTTGGATTTTCAATTCATCGTCAAATGGGTTGATTAAAAAATAACCCATTTTTCTGTATGCTGTCTTTAAATAGTTTGATTGGCTGTTAATATATATGCTGAGATGTTGATGATTTACTTTAAAAAAACAATTAAAAAAAACTGATCAATAGTATCCACTGAGAAATCAATACTGGTTTGTATCTGTGGTGCAGCAATGTTGATGCGGTGGCTTATAATTGTTCTTGTTTCTACTGCGCTGTTGCCTCCCACCTTCATAGCTCGACCTGAGGTAACTGTAGCAAGCCATGGAGCAGTTGCCGCGGATGACGGCCGATGCTCCAGAATTGGGATGGAAGTTCTACGAGAAGGAGGTCATGCTGTCGATGCTTCAGTGGCTGCTGCTCTCTGCTTGGGGGTTGTGAGTCCAGCATCAAGTGGCATTGGTGGAGGAGCCTTTATGCTCATCAGGTCGGCCGATGGACACTCCCAGGCTTTGGATATGAGGGAGACTGCACCTTTTCTTGCTTCTGAGGTTCTGTAAATTTTATTCAATTTGTTTGCATTACTTAGAGTTTCCAATTCGATCTTTATACTTACATGAACATATGCTAAGTCTTATGGATGTAATTATTGACAATTGGAAACTGATGAATGATAAGTTGTTACCTGTTGGCTGTACACAACTTGATGAAATTCATTGATCCAAAATTCATCATCCAATCAGTCTCTTAAATCTCTATTCATTCGTAAACAGAATATGTATGCTGGCAATGCTGCATCAAAAGCTGCCGGAGCCCTGTCCATTGGTGTTCCAGGGGAACTTGCAGGACTTCACGAAGCTTGGAAACAACATGGAAGGCTTTCATGGGCAAGGCTTGTTCAACCAGCTGAACGTCTTGCTCGCTTGGGGTTTAAAATATCTCCATATCTTCATATGCAGATGGTTAGAACTGAACCAGGGATATTGGGAGATGAGGGCCTGAGGAACTTATTTACATCAGGTGGAAAATTGTTAAAACCAGGAGATGTTGTCCGCAACAAGAAACTGGCAAAAACTCTAAGAACCATTTCTAGATTTGGTGTCAAGGCATTCTATAATGGGTCAATCGGAATTAATTTGATAAGAGATATCAGGAAACTTGGAGGGATACTGTCAATGAAGGACTTGCAGAGCTATCAAGTTAAGCTTAGAGTTCCCATTTTAGCCCGTACGATGGGTCTCGAGCTAATCACCATGCCTCCTCCTTCAGGAGGTTCTGGAGTGATTCTTGTAAGTTCATTGTCTTGATGAGGAGTTGTGCTAAACGTTTATCTTGTTAGTAACATCATATTCTGTTCTGCCACAGATGCTTAATATTCTGGCTCAATATAAACCACCTTCAGGGCTTTCTGGTCCTCTTGGCATCCATCGAGAGATCGAAGCGTTGAAACATGTCATTGCAGTAAGGACAAACCTCGGTGATCCTAGTTTCTTCAATGTCTCCGAAGTTCTTTCCAACATGCTCTCCCCAAAATTTGCTCAACAACTAAAGAAAACCATCTATGACAACAGGACTTTTGATCCAAGCCATTATGGTGGCAGGTTGGTGCTCCTTCATAGATGGTTATATTACCTTACTTTTCCTCATTTGTGTTTCCATTCTGTTAGCATGACTATATAAAAACTTTCCTGGTTCTCCCTCTTTGTTGTTTGTTCTAAACACGACCTTATCTCCACTTCTACCTCTGAGCCTATTTGTAACATAAATTCTGTTCCTAACAGATGGAATCCAATCAATGACCATGGCACCAGTCATTTGTCCATTGTCGACGCAGAAAGAAACGCCGTCTCGATGACTACGACTGTGAACTCCTATTTTGGCGCACACATTCTCTCCCCAAGTACTGGAATAGTCTTGAACAATGAAATGGACGATTTTTCTGTCCCCGCTAACGTTTCTGCTAATAAACTCCCACCAGCACCAGCCAATTTCATCAGGCCAGGGAAAAGGCCATTATCATCCATGTCTCCTACTATTGTCCTGAAGGTACTTTTCCGTTCTAATTTCGATCCTTTACGAACAATCTCAAATTCCAAATCATTACTAGATGTAGAAGTCTCTTATGATTGAAGGTTTCTGTGAAATTACTTCACCACAGGATGGAAAACTGAAAGGTGTGGTTGGTGCAAGTGGAGGAGGCTTCATCATTGCTGGAACAGCAGAGGTTCTGTTGAATCATTTTGCAAAAGGAATGGATCCTCTCTCGTCTGTGATGGCTCCCAGAGTTTATCATCCGGTTCGTTCGTTTTATCAAGCTTTCCTTCTCTGATCTGTGTCGTTATATTCTCCTGTTAGTTCATTTTATCCAGACATTCCTACATAACAGAACGATGGAATGAAACTAAAACAATTTTGTTGAAACAAACAGCTGATACCAAACGTGGTGAACTATGAGAACTGGACAACTGTGTTAGGAGACCATTTTGAAGTTCCTGCTAAAACAAGGGCAGTCCTTGCCAAGAAGGGCCATGTCTTAGAAGGGCTTGCTGGAGGGACAATTTGCCAGTTCATTGTTCAAGATTATAGCTCATTGGGAAAAGGTGTTGGCGTGGGAAAGCTTGTGGCGGTGAGTGATCCCAGAAAGGGTGGGGTTCCTTCTGGCTTTTGAGATTCTGAATTGTTGGATGTCATTTTTTTTTCTTTTTTCCTATTACAACTTTCATTATTGTAATTACCGTTCTGAACGGTGATTTTATGGGTGTTAGTTTAATAATTTCTTCATTCTTCTCGAGAGGAAGTTGAAACTCTTTAATTTATTATAGAACTGGTAAAATCATTTTTATGCAGCTGGTTTTGGAATTCTTTAATTCAGGTTTACAGCTCTAATAGATTTAAATGATTATTGAATTAGTCACCGACATGAACCAGCTCAATTATCTACGCATTACTTATTCCTTTAATGTTGAAGGGTCGAATCTCTCTAATCTTACTACTAAAAAAAGGAATATTAGCCAAAAGTAGAGAAAGTAATATTAGCCTAGAGAGGTAAAGATTTACCTAGAACCTTTTTCAAAAAAAAAGAAAGAAAAGTTTTCATAGAAAAATTATTTTGATGATCAAGAGATCTTTTGAGTCAATACAATTTTAGTTTGGCACGTGTATTTCTCCAGAAGAAGCAAGGAAGGCACTAGAGATGACATATCACAATAAGAGGACACTGATATTTTTTCTTTTTTATTAATTGACTATCTAACATAGTTAAACCGAGCGTAGCTCAACTAGTTAAAATACTTATCTCTAAATAAAAGTCGTGAATTCAAATCTACATCGTTGCATATTGTACTAAAAAAATGGCTATCTAACATCATGGAATCGATAGATTTATTTTTTAGTACAATAATAAATCGATTATTTTATTGAAGTTTAATGGGTGAGTTCAGGGAACAGTTTTGACCTCTTTTTTGTTAATGTTTTTTGTTAGTACAATTAATGTTCTAAATTGCTTAATACAATTCAAGAAATGATTATTTGTTCGCTTTACAAGAAGATAAAAACAATTGATTAACCAAAATTCAGTATAAGAGAAAAAATCACAAGCCATACTACGAATTGGGGTGGCTGTCCCCGTCCGTACCAGGCTGCCTGTTCCTTTTCTCCCATAACAACACCTCGTTAGCTTGAAATGCAAAGTACCGACGCCTCGATCTCCCGCCAATTTGGCATTGTCGAAAATGTGAAACTTGCAATTAATATTCAGAAATCTATGTCGAAGTTAGAGGTGGGATTTCTTTTTTTGTCTCTGGATTAATCTCCAATTATTGAAGTTGCTAATTTAACCACTTCTTCCGACTTCTTTTCACATATCCTACAATCAAGCGTCAGAATCACAGACCCATTTGACGGAAGATCGGCTCATTCTCAAATAATCAAAAAAAGGCCTCGATCTTGGGGTGTACTTGATGAATAATCTTATGACATTCTATGCCGAAACTGGGTCACTCAGCGATGCCCACCACGTGTTCGATGAAATGCCCCTTACATTTTCATGGAACACTTTGATTTCTGCGTATGCCAAACAGGGCAATTTTTATTTATCGCGTCGCCTTCTGTATGAAATGCCTGATTGCGATCCTGTTTCTTGGACTGTGATCGTCGTGGGCTACAATCAGTTGGGTCAATTTGATGATGCGATTTGGCTGTTTGCAAAGATGATACCTGAGAGAGTATCACCTACCCAATTCACGGTCAGTAATGTTCTTTCTTCCTGCGCGGCGAATTAAGCTTTAGACGTTGTTAGGAAGATTCATTCATTTGTTGTCAAACTCGGACTTGGTAGCTATGCTTCTGTTGCGACTTGCCTGCTGAATATGTACACAAAATGTGGAGATCCGGTCATAGCAAAAGTTGTTTCCGATAGGACGACGCTGAAGAACCTTTCAACTTGGATTGCTTTGATTTCATTGTACGTGTAATCTGGACAGATTGACCATGCTGCTGAACTGTTTGAGAAAATGCCTGAACACGATATGGTTTTTTGGAGTTCGATGATTGCAAGGTATAATCAGCAAGGGTATGATTTTGAAGCACTTGATATCTTTTCCAAGATGTTGAATGAACCTTCTTTAAAGCCAGATAAGTTTACCTTGGCAAGTGTTTTATCAGCTTGTGCCAATCTTGAGAAGTTGAATGTTGAATCTTGGGAAACAGATACATGGCTATATTATAAGAACAGAAACTGAAACTTCCGGGGCAGTTGGCAATGCTTTGGTATCAATGTATGCAAAATCAGGTGGGGTTGAAATAGCTAAACTGATTATTGAGCATAAAAGGACTTCAAATCTAAACGTTATAGCTTTTACTCCCTAGTGGATGGATACGCCAAGCTTGGAGAACCAGCTAGAGAGATATTTGGCAAATTGAGAGATCGTGATGTAGTAGCTTGGACGGTCATGATTGTTGGTTATGTGCAAAATGGGTTGTCGAATGACACACTGGAGTTGTTTCGATTGATGGTTAACGAAGGGCTGGAGCCGAATAGTTATGCCCTGGCAGGCTGGCAGCCATGCTGAGTGTCAGTTCAAGTTTGGCTGCTTTGGAGCATGGAAAACAAATTCATGCCGGTGCCATAAAAGCTGGAGAATCTTCAACAGTTTCTGTTACCAATGCCTTGATAGTTGATACCCATGTATGCTAAAGCAGGAAGCATTAATATAGCTCAAAGAGTGTTTGATCTCATAAGCTGGAAGAAGGAAACTGTGTCCTGGACATCAATGATCATGGCTCTAGCGTAGCATGGCCTTGGAGAAGAAGCCATCAGCCTGTTCGAGTGGATGCTCTCAGTTGGTATGAAACCTGACCATATCACTTATGTAGGAGTTTTATCTGCTTGCACACAGGTGGGATTAGTAGAACAAGGCCGAAAATTACTATAATATGATGACTGAAGTCCATAAAATTGAACCCACTCTAAGCCATTGTGCATGCATGATCGACCTTTATGGATAGGTAGGATTGCTTCAAGAAGCATACCAGTTCATTGAAAGCATGCCTGTAGAACCAGATAATATAGCTTGGGGATCACTGTTAGCATCTTGTAGAGTTCATTAAAACATAGACCTGGAGAAAGTTGCAGCGGAAAGACTGCTTCTTATCGATCCTGGAAATAGCGGTGCCTAGTCGGCCCTTGCTAATGTGTATTTGGCTTGTGGGAAATGGGAAAATGCTGCCAAAACTAGAAAGCTAATGAAGGATAGACGAGTAAAGAAAAATGAAGGATTTAGTTGGATTCACATTCAGAATAAAGTTCACGCATTTGGAGTCGAAGATGTAGTTCGTCCATGGAAAAATGAAATCTACAAGATAATGGATGAAATATGGAAGGAGATAAAAAGGATGGGTTTTATCCCAGACACCGAGTCAGTACTGCATGACCTTGAAGAAGAGGTAAAGGAGCAGACGCGTAAGCATCACAGTGAGAAACTTTGGGCTTGTAAGTACTCCAGAGAACACTGTTAAATCATTGTTAGAGATGCTACTCGGTTTCACCATTTTAAGGATGGTTCATGTTCTTGTCGAGATTATTGGTAAACATAAGCTTGAAATTTCGTCTACAAAAGAATGATGCTCTTGATATAAAAACACACCAAGCAGTGGGAAAATCAGGTATGTTCTTCCTCTGTTGTCCTTGTCAAAATTTTATTTAGATCCGCCATATAAATTAGTATATTCTTCCTTCACTGTTTTTTTTGCTCCCTTTTCTTTTGGAGGGTTATTTGAACTTTCAGCACAGAACAGATTTCATCCTATATGCAACTAAAGAACATCCGTTAGCTAGAAACCAGTAGGGTGTTCATTCTAAAAGATGCCCCAAAACATATAAAAATTTCCAAATTCTTTTTGGTTTACTGAACTTATATTCATTTTTTATCTTTATGTTTTGAACTTTTTTTCCTGTGTGGTCTCTGAACTATTAACTGCCATACATTTTTGTTTAAATTTTAAATCATAGCCCACCGACATTTATTATACTTTAACTGTTAGCTGCCACTTTAAATGACAACCTAGATGTGATATGGATGATGAATAGTGTTGTACCACGTTTTTATTAATTTAAAATAATTTTTTTTTTTTACAATAAAGACTAATTAATTATTTTTCCTCATTTAAAATTTGAGATTTAAAAGTTTAAATTTCAAACGCCCCACCTTATCTAAAACCTTTTTTTTTTTTGGCTAATAATTTCATTTTCTATTTTCTTTATATTATTAACTTCAAAGGTGACTACTTGTTTCAAAGGTGATTGGAATATAAATTCTAAGTTATTTATGTCACCGTTGAAAGAGGAAAATATCTGTCTCAGTTTAATTAGTTGACGAAAGAAAGTAGAGGTTGGAAATCATATTTGTTTTAAACTACAAATACTTGGGAAAATAATTTCTGAGCTTCCACCAAGTGGGCCAAGAATGGGCCTGAGTTTGGTGATGCCCATAATACTGTCTTCCTGCTAATCTAAGCTGATCGGAATTTTCTTAAATTCTTTTTAATTATTATTATTAATTTATCATCAACGACTACGAGTTCCTTGTGGACCAAGTCTGATGATAATTTTTTTTTTCTTGAATTTTTTTTGTCTGTTGATAGAGTTGTTCGGATTCTTAAAGTTGAAGGCATATTAAATTTAAAAATAATGATTAAAAAAAAACAAAAACAAAAAAAAAGGCGACGAAGACTTGATGAAAAAGACAGTTTTCGTTGGAGGAAGAGGGGTAATTAATGGAAAACCCCGTTGCTGAAAAAGTAAAAAGGAAAAAATAAAAGGACCAAAGGGAAATTCATAGGAAAAGTTATCCGAACCCACACCTGTCCATCGAGGCTGGCTGGGCAGCTTAAAACGCGGTCTTTTTTACAAGATTACGACGCTGCCCGATCTGCCCGATACCGGACTGGAAAATTACGGGCAGTCGGTCTCCAGTAATCGCTCTCGCTTCTCTCACTTCTCTCTCACCTCACCTCACCCTACCCCTTCTCCCCCCACCCTCTCTGAGAGCCGCCGATAATTCTATATCTTGGTTTCTCTGTGTCTTTTCGATCTCGATCGGACGGTCCAGAATGAACGTAGCTTCTGCTGCTTGTTGCTTGTGGTTTTAGATCCCGAAACGTCCAGATCTACCATCTCCGTGCTCTGATCTGTCTTCTCGGTACAGTTTACTCTCAATTCTCTGTTGTTTCATTCCTATGCTAGTTTCTGCTCTTTTCTGTTTGATTTCCTCTATTTGAGCTACATCTTTTCTTGTTTTCTGCTTTCTGCTGAGCTTACTTGCTTGTTCTTCAATCCGCTAGTGTTCGGAGGTCTTTAGCTTCAGTTTCGGTACGTTTTTGGATGATTTAACTGAAATTTCTGTAGTTTGTGGTTATTTTGCTACGAATATGGACTCAAATTTCTCGTATGCCTGTGGTTTTTGTTACTTTTCTGCTGGATTAACCGTTGACTTTATGTACTCTGAATTTTTTGCTTCACTGAAAGTCGACGCCTATTTTCTTTCGAAAGGATGCGTCAGGAAACTTCCTCTGCTGTTTCCTGTTTCTTTTTTCTTTTCTTAAAAGAAAAATATATGTGAATATTTCCTAGAATGAGGCTTTTTAATTTTTAGTCCGCGGTCAAACCCCCGGATAGGGGGTAGAAACTACCAAATCAACAAGGTAGGGGCTGAGACTGAGAGAATTTCCGGTGGAGTTGTGTTTCGTTATAATTTTTACTTTTAACGGCTGTTGAAATTTTGGGGACAGATCTGACGGCGACCAGCTCTCATCAGGTTTTTTTTTTCTTTTGTTTTTCCTTTTGATGCTTGCGCAGGGAACAGTTCGCCGCGCATATGGAGGTAACAAATGCTTCAGCAGGTGTCACGCTCGGCGATGGCTCACTCGCTCGCGCCAGTAAAGGTTTAGCAGCTTTACTGGCTTCGGCTCTGGTCAACAGCCAACTCCTGGCTCAGGCAAGTCACTCTCTAACTGTCTACTTAATTTTATCACCCTCACATCTAAGCTCAAAATTCATCCTGCCCAGTTAAATAATTATTTTCCTCTCTGAACGAATTTCTGGTCCGCGCGATATGTTAGCCTATGGAGGCTGTGGTTAAAAAGGGGAAAATGATTTTTCATATCAAACTTTACTGGAGAGTTTGTTTTGTTTAAAAACTCGCCGTCTTTGGCCAACTGTTTTGTTGTTGCCAGATTTCGGCTGGGCTATTGTATTAGTCGCTAAAGCAAGCTGTAGCCTGTAGGTGAGAAAATATCCGACAGATCCGCCACTGCCACTTCTCTTCCATTTGGCTAACGGATCCCATCGTACGGCTTTGATTAGATTATTTTGGTTGATTTAAAATTAAAAAAAATGATTTTTAATATTATAAAATAGAAAGTTGAGATCTTTTTAAAAAAAGTTGGGACTTGTTCTCGAAAACACTGTAATCACGCGTCGTGGGATTCGTTTGGATTTATCCTTTCTCCCTTCTTTCTTTCCTATTGGGCCATCATTCCAATGACCCCACTTGATGGGCTTAGGTGGGTTGAGATGCAAGATTTACGGAATTGCCCTCACACCGACAACTTGAATTACACGCCATGCCTCTTTCAAGTTTCAATTCATTTCGGTGGTTGAGGATAATATTGGTTGGCACGGGATTTCAGCTGAAATTTAAGAATCGGATAAATAAAGCTATGCTACAAAATTGATTCGTTTGATGGGAAATTTCAGTAAGCAATTATAAGATGGGGAGATGTCTTCTTTTTTGTTCGAATATTAAGCTTCGAACTGGGGCTCGAATTATTCTTCAGTATTTGACCTTTATAAGGATAGTTGAATTAGGAATCAATCTTACTACATGGTCTCGAGTGCCCAAAAGAGTCGTCTTTTTGCATCTTCCCATATCTTGTAGTTTGATAGTACCCGGCAAGTTGTGTTTGGGAAATATATTCCCTTCCCACCATCCTGCCTCTCTGCTCCTTTAAGAAGCTTGACTAGTGTTGTAATGGATGCGATTTCTGCCATCCAATTGATGTTGTTGATTAAGCTTAGTGGGTAATTTAGACGTCAAAGCAGGTTCTTATCTTCTTGGTCGGTGAACAGATCCCGACAAGGAAAGAAATGTGAAAAATAAAATAAACCAAAATTAAAAGTGGAGAGAAGGTAAAAGCAAGAAGAAAAGCAAGGGTTTCAATTTAGGACACTGACGGTTGATCAGCAACATATACGCACGCCACACTATTCATTCCTGTTGACATTTCATTTCCTTTTGTGGCATATTCTGTTAGCACTTAGCATAATTTCTTATCACTAATAGTGGCCAAGTTTTAAAATTGTAAAACAGAAGAACGTGATTAATTGCGAACATGACTGTCAATTTATAAAATTAGGTGAACTGGTCTCTAAAATGGTTGATAGAGATTTTTTTGTCTCTTTCGCTCAATGTAACAATTATTGTTGGTCTCTTATGCTGAATCTCATGGACAACTGTACTCTTGGAAATGTTGTTGCAGAATCCCCTTGGGATTTTCCTGATCCGACCTGGAATGAAAGGAGATAGTCCGACCCAATGCCCATCATCAACACCGCTTGACGCTGAAGGAGATGGTGATGATGACGATGAGGATGGGGATGGAGATGGTGACTTGAGTGGTGAAGAGGATTTATCATCTGAAGATGGAGATGACTATGCCAACAACCTCAACGACAATAATAAAAGTAATTCTAAGAAGAATCCGGAGGGTGGAGCGGAAGAGAATGGAGAGGAAGAAGAAGAGTTTGACGGGGAAGAGGATCAAGACGATGATGGCGATGATGATGATGATAACGATGATGGCGATGACGACGACGACGACGACGATGGTGACGACGACGATGATGGTGGAGAGGACGAGGACGAAGTAGCGGACGAGGACGAAGACGAGGAAGAGGAAGAGGAGGACGAAGACGAGGAAGCACTCCAGCCTCCCAAGAAGAGGAAGAAGTAAGATTAGGGAGATGAAACAGCGGCCTTAGACACTCTTCATCTGTAGCTTTGTTCCCCTGACTTTTGGGTTCTTATTTTAGCTTCTTGAGGATGTTTGTTAGGATGTGTTCCAAATTAGTAGTTATGTTTCCGCTGCCTGATTTTAGGGTACTCTTGAACTTTTTTGCTGCAGCAGTGATAAATGGCAATTAGTTTCAATGCTTTTATTAATTTGGCAACACAACACAACATCTGATTTCTCATGCCTCCGAATTTTTTTTCTTTAAAAATAACGAAAAGAAAAATTATTATAAGCTCTAATTAAACCACGACGGATTAATAAAACTACATCATTTAAAAGGGTAAGTCGGAGAATAATATTGCTGCCCATACCTTAAAAAATGGTCCCCAATATTAATATTATATCCTATTAATAACTACTAATTAGACTTTTTTACTACATAATTAATTAGACATGGCAATGAATAATAAGATAATATTTTTTGTATGGTCTATTTTAAATGATTTGATCTCTTAACAAATTTTATAATAAAATCACTAATGTGATTGCTTAGTAGTTCCATGCCCTTTTTACTCTAAAATGTTGCTCTCTGGGTTGCCCAAAGAGAGCATGCTTGACGCTAAATCTTGGGACCATAAGTGAGAGAAATTATTAGATGAAGTTGGAATAATGTGGCTGATAATTATATCTCTTTGAATGTAAGAGATAAAAATTCTAAAACAAATTTTAAATTTGTATTCAAAAATTATTATGAGGCATACATATTTCAAATTTTACATTTATTAGTGGTCAGGAGACAACCACATTACAGTAATCCATTCCAATAGATTTTTTTTTGTTTAACATTTATTTGACATCAGTAACTTTAATCTTAATCAAGATTCCCATATGATATAGATTTAATTTATTAATCCATCATTGCAAATGAACACTATTCATGATTATGTCAAAGGAGATGACCAAACATAAATTTTTTTCTTCCTAGTTCCTACTACTTATTTTATTATGTGGTAATTTTTTTGTTCTTTTATTAACCGCAGAGATAGCAGTCTTGGACTCTTGGGTTAGAACTACGACATGTCGTTTCCGGTCATTCAGTATACAGATGAACGATATGTCGTCGAGTCACCATAAATGGAACCCCGACGAAGGATGGTAATTGGAGGATATGTTAGTCAAAATGCAGAAGGCTGTGGCCATTTTGGGAAGAACGACATTCAACCACTTTCTGGTCTCCACTTCGAGAGGCTCTTGCTTTGTTCCTCCTCCACAATAATTCTCCTCTCGCAACTTCTGGGAACCGGCACGAAGGCGGAGACGACAAATACATGGAGATGGACCATCTCTTCTTCATGTTGTCGTAGTTCTCCACTTCTTCCGCCCATTTTCTGTGTTTTTTTGATCCCTAATGGCGGGCCAATCGTCAGATGCTTCCCCTCTTATTCCACCGCCACCGATCGGCGACCCTGGGGAGATCGACCTCGAAGCCGGCCAAGGGGAGCAAATTCAGTGTAGAATTTGCCTTGAGACCGATGGTAATTTGCTGTTCATTTGTTTTTTATTTTTGCTACGGTTGGTGTCTTCAACATTTGGCTTCCGGAAATTCATGGATAAACCTAATATATGTTCTGCTTTCTTCCTACTGACATAATTAGAACAATCACCTAGTCAATGCATTGTTTCAGGCCCTGTTATTTGGAGTCTAGAATAATGACAATATTACAATTTTACTGTGTGTTTTCTTATGATCGAAGTTTTCATTCAATACTGCGAAACTTGAAGTCAAATTAGGTTGTTCGATGTTAAAAGCTTGTTAAATTGGCCACATGTAGGGCTTAACGAGGCATGTTAACTACTGCAGTCCTCGACCCTCCCCCCACCTGGCTTTCGTGCTTTATAATTCTTTGGTGTTGATTTGTCGTTTAAAGTAAGTATTGCAAAACGGTATGAGAGGGTGCTATCAACTATTGACCATTCTGTAGGTGTTTGATCTGTGAAGTATTTTTAATTCACCAATGCGTGTGTTTCATTCACTGTTCAGGTAGGGATTTTATTGCTCCTTGCAAATGCAAAGGAACATCGAAGTATGTTCATCGAGAATGTTTGGATCATTGGCGAGCTGTGAAGGTATGATTGCTATTTTTGTTTTGTACTTCTATAAGTTTAACTTAGACATAATAGTGCTCTAATGTCATTGCCAATATTCTTAACTGTCTACGCTGTCTAGATGTGGTAGTAGTGAACTATTATATTCCTGGTTTTAGCAGTCATCAGTACCCGTCTTTTATTGATTAGAGTCATAAAACCCAAGATGATTGAAATTTCTCCTCACTCTATTGTCCCTTTGTTAGCTCTTAATGTTGCTCACGAAGCCAAAGGTTGGTTGACATTTTTCTTATGCCTTCCATTTTGAAATATTGTTAACTGTTGACAAATGATCCTTCTCCTTTGTTCCCCATCTTTAATTTGAGTATTGGTGGTTTTCCTGTAATCTTAATTGCTCTGGATTAACTTTCGAACAGAAATGTTTGTGATACATCCCTCCCAAAGTTTGCATTTGGTCGCCTTAACAACTAAAATCCAGCCTTGTGAAGTGACTCTTAATCTGCCTTTCATCTCTTAGAAGGTTAACTAGTATTTTTGTATTATTACTTCTGCTCTCCTTACAGAAGCATTCTTGAAATTTCTATCTTTAATCTTTATCAAACTGACTGTAATTCAGGGTCATCAACAAAATATTTGAATATACGTCATATTAGCATAGTATTTCCTATTTACAATCTTGCATTTAATCTTTCATTTTTTACCATCTTAGATTGGTCAATTTCTCATTATAAAAAAAATGAAAAACAAGAAAAAAATTATGCCTTAGTCATCATCTAGTTACATGTTATCGTCTGTGATTAAAAGTGCAGGAAGGTTTTGCTTTTGCTCATTGTACCACCTGCAAGACTCCTTACCATTTGAGAGTTTATACTGTCGCTGATAGGAAATGGCGAACCCTGAAATTTCGATTTTTCGTGACTAGAGACGTTATATTTATATTTTTGGCGGTTCAGCTTGTAAGTTTTATGTTTTCTGCCTCAATTTGTTACTAACTCAATTTATGATATAGTCGCGTATTATATTTATGTAATATTTCCTTCTCTTTATATGTTATGTGCAGGTAATTTCTTCTCTGGGATATTTGATGTACTTTATAGATGGTTGTCAACATTACTGGCTTCGTCTTACTTGGGGTTTCGATAACAAGTTTAGTTTTTATTACATATGTGGTAAAATCTCAGTAAGCTTCACATGCACAATTTATTTTGGGCCTTTTTTTTCCTTTTCCCTCTTGGATTGATGTTCATAGGCCTGTTTGCCCCATAGCTTCAGGCAGTTTGTCTCCTCAATGACCTTGTTTCCTGGTCTGGTCAGGGTGCCTCTGAAAAGTGTGTTTTGGCCTTTTATTCTAATATTTTAGAAGTACCTTTGCTTTAGTTAGAAGTGCTTTTTTAATGTTTATTTAAGAAGTATTTTAAGAATGGATCAATTACTAAAAGGGATACATATACAATTGTAAAATATATGATATGATGATATAAGTGAAAGGATGTATAGAAAAGTCATTGGGAGGTTATCTCCTACATTCATACTAGAGAAGTTAACAAGAGAAAGTGAGGTTTCATAGAGACTATGTAGAGAGATATGAGTAAAAATGTGTGGAGTTGATAGCGAGATAAAGTGGGTAGAGAGAAGTGGGCATAGGCTAGGCATAGAAACTAATGAAAGAAAGTACTATAGGTGTAAAGTACAAATGAAAAAAATGTGCTCGTTAGATATTCACAATTCTTTTCTAAAGATCTGATTCACATTGTTGCTGAATCATGTAAGAAAGAGGTATTAAATGGATCGTGGCTCTTTGTAGTAATCATAATCAAAATTTATGTCTTATCTAAAAAAATAATCAAAATTTATGATATATTTTCTTGAAAAATGGTCATCAAGGTACATCTTATTTCTTGACATTAGGATCTGCGTACTCTAACAGAGTTGAACAACTTTTACCATTTCCAGTTATAGTTTGAATTTTGTTTTTATTGTCTGGAAATTAGCTTCTGCTATTTACTGTGCAGGGGCTTTGTTATTTTTTGCATTACTCGGCTTATCTGGATGCTTCATCACTTGTTATGATCGGAGAGTCAGGAATGATCTGGCTCAACCATGTCGGGAATTGTGCATATGTTGTTGCCATCCTGGGTATAACTCAGTTTTGCTTTTCTTTTGGCATTATGTTGAAAATTCTTAGGAACACTTTCTGGGGAGTGTAGGCACGTTCTTTACGACAGAGCTGCTTACACGCAGTGATCTTTCTCTTGCTCAACTGAGTTCTCTCTGGTTTGCTTCCCTCCCCGTAAATGAAAGGATATTTCCTGGATGGAAAGGCACAGAATTTAGAATTTCCTACATGCATCCAAGCTTGAAATTCGTACAAGCCATGCTAGATTAATGACAAAATCTTTGTCCAAGCTGTTTATATTATTTCTCCACCAAACTTTAGCTGTCGTGAAATAGTTCGCTAGCATAATTATTTTTAATTCAGCCATGGGTTATTTATGTGTTTCTGTTATTTGTTCAGACTATGTGCAGACTGTCATTTACCTGGTACTCTCTGTATGTGGACTGACTGTACCACTTGCTTCGAAAGTTGTGGGAGTATAGCAACTGAATGTGGATGCCTAGGAGGTGCCGGTGAAGCAGGACTGCCATTATTACTCATAATGGCCTTGATTGTTCTTGGTTTGTTTACAGTGATTGGGATATTCTACAGTGTCTTGGTGGCTACCATGGTTGGACAACGAATATGGCAACGACACTATCACATACTTGCTAAAAGAATGCTAACAAAGGTGAGTTAATTGGGTGTCTTTTAAGCTGTGCAAAATTTTCAGTGAGGCACTGAGCAAAGAGGATAAACACTTCGAATATGGCCTTTTTTTCTTACGTTCCAGTAACATTTGAAGTAAGAGAACCGATCAAATTTACTTGGTAAAAAATTAAGTCCCATCATGGATGCACGTAAGCTGGGCGACCACATCTATTCACGAGGTCTGTCTTATTGATCAGTGGATAGGAAAGATGTTGGGACATGACCTCTATCTTTGTTCCCCCACTCCCACTCCCTCCGTGGAAAGAAAGATAACAGGAATGGGATGGGCGACAAGGGTGGTTCAAATACTAAATTCTGATGGTGGGTTTGATTGATTATCATTGGGGCCCAGAAATTTTAAAATCTTTGACTTTTTTAAGATAATTTTTTTTAACCCAAGACATGCAATTCGCCCCCTTATTATAGGGCCATATGCTGTGTTTAGGACCACAAAAATTCACTTCTGATCGATTATTATCTTTATTGGACGCTTTGGGTTTTGTCTCAGGAATATGTTGTGGAAGATGTAGATGGCGAGATGACAGGAACTGACTGGGTACCTCCAGCACTGCCGGCAGAGCACGTTCAACAGCTGAAAACTCTTGGCCTTCTATGAATTGAAGTGGAAATGGGTCAGTTTTCCTTTCACTGCGCCGGAAGAGTAGCTAACCATATGCTTTTGCTGGTGCTGGTCAGTACTTAATTTACTTTGGACCAAGAAAGTCCTATACACATACTCAGACTTATGTCAGACCCACTGCACTGCATCTGTATGATAGAATGGCTAATGGCTAGTTTTTGTCTTATCCATTTGAGAAAATGGGAGGGAATTTCAATACTCGAAATGCTTACTGACTAAAACTAAAACTATGTATTATTAACGTTCTTATCGAGTAACAAAGCGTTTTGTGAACTGACTACTCTTTACTACGTTAAAATACTTCCTAAAAATAATTCTACTTTTTGTGGACTGAACTGACTAATATAATAATTTTTGAGTGGCAAGACAAAACAAAGGTAGGGAGAGAAGTGACATTTTTCAAAATAAATCAATAAACAGTCATTAAAAATGAGTAGAAAGCTTTTTGGAATAAAATATTTTATCAGTAATAAGCAATAATCTTGTGTAGACTAAAGTTTTGAAGGTTGATGTAGGAAAATATTTAGGTTTCAATTTCTTGGAAATGTCGATAAGATGGTGTATTGATGTAGATGGATATTTTTGTAGAAGCGAGAGAAGTTAAAAAATATGTAAATTAACGAATAAATATTTTTCTATTTCTAAATAAGTTAAAATATGTTAGAAAACATCTTTTGTCTCTATATGTGCTTTCAAATCGTTAACAATTTGGTTCATGAACTTTAATATGTAACAATTTAGTCTATATAGTTTAAAATTTGTAACGATTTAATATCGTGAAAAAATTTATTAAATTTCTTATACATTTAGATTAATAAACTAATGAGGCACCAAATATGTTTATAAATTATAAAGACTAAGTCATTATATAATAAAAGTTGATATTTAATTTTGAGATTATTGAGACTATATTGTTACAAATTATAGCTACTGTATTGTTACAAATTTTAAACTATAAGACTAAATTGTTACATACTAAAGTTTATCACTAAATTGTTACCAATTTAAAAGTATATAAACCAGTTATTTTAATAAAAGTACAATGACCAAATATATTTTTACCTTAAAAATAATTAATATTAATATTAATATTAGATTTTTTAGAAATAATATTATTTATATATTAGTGACATTTCAATGATATTTTTTATATTTTATGAATTTTTTTTAATAGGATGAAAATATCAATCTACCGCACATGTATAAAAAGAAAATGATTTGATCCCATATCTCGTCTGGAAAAGAGAAAAACTCCACTAATTTCAAAAGGCCGTTGGATGGTCACCGCGGTTGCATGAAGACAACTTGTAAAACGGTGCCACGTTTGGTGGACGTAAATGTGTAGGTAAAATAAGTATTGAAATAAAGTGAAGAGCAAATGGTGATTTGACACGTATGACTCACACACGATCGATTTGTTAGGCGTTGTCGGTGCTCTGGTTTTGGAATCAAAACCATTGGCGGGGTTTGGTTTGGCTGTTTTCATATTCATTATTCAGAGGGGGAAAAAAAACCACTTTTTATTTGCCATTAATTTCCACACCACAGAGATTAAAAATTACAATGGGACCCTTAGAGACTTGAACAAAGAACTGGATACTTTGCCTTTGGTTTCTAAATTAAAAGGGAATAACCGCATGCTTCTAGATGTAAAACGTTTAAAGTAGTGGGTATTGGTTGGTAATTAGGTAACTTCATTTTCTTACCTTTAATGAGATCAGACCATCATCCATTAATAAAGGCAAATTTCTACGTCCTAGGTTAAAAAATGTAAGTTTAGATTACCTCTTCATATCAATTACCACCCATAAGAATGACAAAAAATAATCAGTTACAGCAAATCAACTAAGGTACTCTTTTAACAAATGATTCATAAAAATAAATACTTAGCTTGAGAGATCGGTATGAAATTCTTAAAGTAACTTAGCGTTATTAGTAAATAAAGTAAAGTAAAGGTGCTACTTACCTACCTCTAACCTATCAAATGTAATCTGAAACCGAGGATATGAAAGTGGGGTTAATAGGGCAAAGCATTATATTTATGGGTTTAGATAATGAAATTTTGTGAAGTGGGTTTTATGAGCCCTAGAGCCTAGTAGCTTCCCCACCAAACCAAACCAAACCAAACCCACCAATACAATTAGATAATTGTCCTAGAATTTGCCACAAAAACTTTGAACCACATTCAAAGTAATAGGCCATAGTAGCGGGCATTTCAATTCCTTGCTTGGCTCCCAAGTGTCAAAAGCACAAAACTTTTCCCACCTTCCTCATCAAGAAACGAACTTTTTTAGTAATATCAACAAAGACCCTCCAATTAAACAAAAGGAAACACTTTCCCCAATTATGGGTCCACCCATAGAGAAGTAACATGACTCAGTCGTCACTCCCACCTATTTTGCACATACACCACCGACCTGTCAGCCTTATCCACAACGAATGAGTCATCCCCTCCCCTGCCGACCCATATATAAAATAACTAACAAAATTACCCTTCTCCTCCCAAAACACAACCAAAAGTTAAGCCATGGCTGATATCGCGATTCTGGTTGCAGAGGAATACGAGAGGAGGATGAAGAATCCAGGGCTGCAGGCCAAGCAAAAGCAAGAAATTGATGGTTTTGCTTCTGGGGTTTCCATTTCTGCAACTGCGACTACTGGTAGGATGAAGCAGATGCTGCAATTGGGGAAACCAAATGCAGATTTCAAGTGGGTTTCGGAGCCCAAGTCCCAAATTGGCCGGGCCGCATCCGCCGGCTTCTTCTCTGCCTGAGTTTCCCTACTTTATCATCTCTGTTCTCGCCGCCCGCCGCCCGCCGGCGACTATACTGTGAATCTTTCTGATCGATTTGTCTGTAAAGTTTTTGTACATTGAATTTAATCTTACACGTTGGTACTGCTTTTGAATTATGGAGAACAAATGATGGGTTACAGAGTTGAAAATGGAGAAAAAGATGACTCTGCTTCTGATTCTGGTATGGTGGATTCAACAGTGGCTAATGGCTTCCTTTTTTCTGATGGTGGAATTGATGATCGGAAATTACGCTTTAACTCTCCAATCATTTTGAATTAACTGTGTAAATCGAAATCAAACAGATCTGGAGTTTCCTACGACGACGTTTGTGTTTTTTCTGGGAAGAATTTTGTTTTTTTTTTTTAATTTTAGTTGATTTTAGTTAATTTTCTTTCCGTTTAGAATTTCTTCGCAATGATTATATTTTTTTTGCTTTCGAAGGTGGGTTTAAATTATAATTACATTTGAAAATTAAAAGGGCGAGTTTTTGAAAACTGGTCATTTTTCTTGCTTTAAAATTTTTAATTGATATTTTGAAAAATTGAACTTTTAGATAGGAAAATAAATCAACTTTTACCGTTAAACTTCCGAGGTATGTCAATTTTGAATTTATTCTAAAATTTTAATTTCAGAACCTTAAATTTAGATAATATAATTAAATTATAAATTTGATCTTTAGGATTTTAAATTTTTTTAATTAAAAAAAGTTCCAATTTATTTCCCTTATTTTCAATTCAAATGTGTATCAAAATACAGTAAAATAACACAAGTTTCCTTTTATGAGTACGATATGAAAATTTAAACTTCTTGGCCTCAAGAAAATGACAAGATAACGCTTAGCAGCATCACAATAGCACATTATCAAGTTGAATATTTTGAGAGATCCATCCAATCACTATTTACAACTAATTGAAACCGTGTGGTATTTTTTTGGAGATCGAATGAGTAACATAAATATCTTAAGATATTTGTAAACATGTATTTCTATATTTTCTTTTTATAAAATTACAATTATAGACTTTTTAAGAAAATGGTGATTCTAGAGTGAGTTAGGTAACTAAAAATTTATCAATTATAAATTAAGTTTAAAAATAATAATAAGTATATAATAATTTTTTTAAAAGTTCAACGACAATGAGATTTGGAACTCCAACTTTTTAGTTGATATATACTCTCGGCGAATTGAGTTATTACAAATAGGTAACAATGATAAGGATATGTTTATTTGTTATGATAAGGGTTGGTTTGCGTAAATGAATAAATAATGTAGATATTAATTGATTATACTAATATAAATCATTAGTTAACATATTGCTTATAAATATTCCATCCATATCGTGGACCGTCCAGAATGTGCTAAGATTTTTAAGCTCCAAACCAATGTAACAAATAATAGCTGCCGGCAGCTTAGAATTGATAGCAATGTCGTAAAAAGGAAAAGATTCCTTTTTTTTTTCTGTTGACTTTTTTGTTCCATCTAATAACACCGTTCGATCAACTCATCAAATCGTATCCATCTTCCACGACAAATCTCCACAAAATTTCCTCACAAAAAAGGAGAAGAATTCAAAAGCACTGCTAACATAATTCCAATCCAGCAGCCCTCGTTTTGGTCAGTTTTCTGATGGGGTTCCGTTCTGTTGAATTTTACCTAACCCACAACCAAACAGAAGGAGCCAATATCTTTTACTTTGATTCTCCATCCCACGATTATAATGTTGTATCCTTTTAAAAACATATAATATACTGACTCTCACCTAATAACCATTGGCATATTCAAAATCTATATACCTTAATAACTACGAGTGTTCTCGAAATTGTGGTGTTCTACTCCTTCCTTATAAATTAGCCTTCATCTCCCATATGCGTTCCAGCTGCTCCAACTTATTACTGTAGCTCCATACACATTTGGGATTGGTATATTTTTCAGAGTATTATCGGGAACAGTGAAAAGGAAGGTTTTTTTTTGCTTATTCACACCGATGACAGAGAATTCAAAGTTGTTGTTCCTCTGAAAGTGTATAGAACTACTTGAACATTGCAAATTGTTCGGCAAACTTGGGTAGTTTGACCACACCTTTTAAGGGTTGTTCAAAAGTTGAGATAAGACTGAAGAAAATAGGATGGTTTGGGTATCACTATTGGGGCTTAAATACAGAAGGATGTGCCCATCAGTCTGTTACAGCCTGCAGACAGAGCATTTAGTCCTCTTCCTACCATCTCCACCTAAACCCATGGGAAATATCAAAGGAATATCTAATCAAACTTGGGTTTGCGTCCTCTTTCACTCTATTGTCTCAATTATTGCCGCCACATACCATTTTAGTTACCTCGTGAGAGCATCATAAATTAGCCCACCAACTCGCATCTACCCTAGTAATAAGTTGTATAACTCCTGGCCCTACGGAGACTAGAGGCTTATCACGATTCACACCACTAATGGATCGTCTAATTCTAGCCAACATCTTCCTGACAAAGAAAAGTTGTTGTAATTTGGATGGTTATTTTATTTTTGGAATAGATTTGGGTTTGTTGGGATCAAAGGTCCCCGTCAAGATGTAAATTGGGTGTCCCAAGAATTAATGATTTGTTGACGATGAACAAGGAAGAGTAGAGAGCAATCATGCAAACAAAGCATCAAACAGTTGGCTTGCGTAATTGCAAGTAAATAGAAGCATACACGATTTTCTCGATCTAGCTACAGATCAATCGAACCAGAAACGAGCTGTTCCTAGGGCTATTGCTCGTCAGTGAAGGGAGAAACAATATTCCTAGTTAATCTACAGAAAATCGACATTTATGTTACTTGATTCTATTCTGTGGTGGACAAAATCATCAAATTGTGTGTCCTTATCCCTAGAAAAATCTATATATACTATTACCATGTAATGCCGATAACAAAAAGATGAGCTCCTCGTCGCTGCCATCGTACTCCACGCGGTCCCGCAGCCTGTGGTAGCCGGCGACCACATCGTCCGGCAGAACCTTACTCCGGCAAAGCGGACAGGTAGCGAAACAGAGTTTCAACCAATTGTCGAGGCAGTCCTTGTGAAAAGTGTGATTGCATTGTAATTTCCGTACCTTATCGCCTTCCTCAAATTCAGAGAGGCAAACGGCGCACTGATCGGCGGGACTCGAGGTTAGCTTATTGGAGAATCGAATCGTCGGATTCCTCTCCTCGATCAATTTAAAATACTGCGTCGTCGTGATTACGCGCTTGTCGGCGCCCGGCCTCAATCCGAAGATCGTGCGTATAAGAATGACGAATTCGAGAAGTAAAAGCGTGAAGAAGACGGCGGTCATTGTGTGGAGGTGGGAGAAGAACTCGGAGAGAGCTCCCATGGCTGCTGCCTGCTGGATACTGGATAGAGATGGACGGGCAGATTCCAATAATTCAATTCTTTAATTTTATACTCTATTGAAAATTTTTAGCCTACACCTACACTATAATATCCAGCCTCTGTTCTTTTTTCCTTTTTCTTTTCTTTTTTTTCTCTTTTTCTTTTCGACTGAAAAGAAATTCTGACTCGTGGATTTATATAATTTCTGTGCAACCAACCTCAGTTCGGTACACGTGGATTCCCTCAAACCGTGTTTACGGATAAACTACACATTGTTAAATTATAAATTATGATTTTCTTCCCCTAATACTCCTTTTAATATTTTATTAATCTACCTATCTTCATTCCATGCACATATATTATTATATGTATATTAATTCAACTCTTAAGTGTTTAATTTTAAAATCAATGTTTTAGTCTATGAAAACCTAATTCTGTATATATATTTTTAGTTAGTATTTAATTATATAATTAATATTAAAAATTAAGTCTGTATATCTATTGACAACATGAGTTTACGAGATTCTTCTAAATAAAACAAAAAAAAATTAGTATACATATGTTATTAGACCACCTAAAAATGGAAAATGTTTTGACAGTTTATTTATTTAAATTTTTTAGTGCAAATTAATTAATGATTTCCTTTCATGGTAAAGCACTCTTTTATGGTTTATTGTTACAAAGAAGTTAACATTTAAATTCATGACAGTATTTTTTTTTTCCAAAACTGTCATTTATATTTTATTTTATTTAACCATATAAAATAAAATTATATTTTTGTTCTTTAACCATTATGTAAAAATTAAAATTAAAAGTACCCATATACTTTACATAGGTTATGACATTTAATTACCCGATTGAACACTTCTCCAATTGGTCTTCAATTAGTTTTCAAGAGGTATTAATTCTGTATAGATCAAAAGTCTAATACTAGATTGATTAAACTAAATACGTGGATTAAAATATATATTTTTTCTATATTTTCTCTTGTACAGTCATCTTAGATATCACAATCAAATCGTTTACTTCAATTGAAACTTTCTTATATAAAAGATTACATTTTTATTCAAAATTACCTCGTATTACATATTTTTGCAAGTGTCTGCCACCTTCTCAAATGTATTTTTTTTTTAAAAATCATTCTTGAGTAATTTTAATTTAACTAAAAATCTGTTGACAGATTAAAATTTATTTATCAATGAACTAATAGAGAAACATGGTTTTGTAAAAATACTAAATGAATTAATCATTTAAAACAAATTAATAACACATTATTTCTTATAATAGAAAAAGGCCAAACACAATTTTGATTAGGCTTGAGTTCTTTTTTCTCTTCTCTTTTAATATCATTTTGGTACGTGTATGTTGTTATGTATTTATTTATTATTTTATTATTATTTTTTTTTTTTGAATGAGCCAACTTTATTTAGCTTAAAAAAGTCAGGTGGGCTATATTGAAAAATATATCTCTCCCGACAATTATTTCTATCTAGAAAATATTGAAACTATTAACCAAAACAAGAAAATTGGCGAGCACAAATTTAGCCAAACCATCGGTTGCCTACAAGTATAGAACCATTAATGTAAATAGTTAAAAATTAATTTATTGGTTAAAAAAGTTGTTGGGTTTGTAAAATTCCCATGTCTCTCCCCCAGTATTTTTCTAGCCTGGTTCGATTGGCCAAGTCAAAAACATCTTCCAGTTGGGTTTTTCTTTTTCTTAAAACTAAAATAAATTTATATTAAAGTTTTGACAATAGAAATTAAAATGATCTATTTTAAAAGTTTATGATCAATGAACCTTTTAAAAATATATAGATTAAAATAAATCAAAATTGAAAGTGCAGTAATATTTTAGCCCATACAAAACACATCCATTTAAAATTGGCTATAATTTTTATTTTATTTTAAAATTCCCTTCTAAAAATTTTGTTTTTCAATGAAAAAGCTTATTTGGAAAGTGGAAGCAGCATTCAGTAATTTCTAATATTTTTGTGATTAAATTTCACATTTTGTAATAAACATTCTACAAAAACATTGTCTCTATGTCGTCAAATTTTAGTAAACTAAGCTAAAATTAAATAAAAACAAATTTTGTAACCTATGACATTAAGAAAATTTTAAAACAAGTATACATGTACCACACAAACATATCTATATGATAACCTTATTATTATTATTATTATAAATTAACCAGTTTTTTAGAATAGTTAAATTTATGACCTAGCGATGTATAAACTGGTTACCAATACAAACATGTGTTTGTGATTGTATTATGCTATGTGAGTTGAAACTTTAATGACATTAATTTGAAAATTACTCATAACCAATTTTAATTAAAGATTTGGACAGAGAAACAGAGGGTTTGAACTGGATAATGAAAGACATATGGTTGATCAATACCTAACCCAATGTTAAAGTTTCAATTTTTTATTTTATCGTTTTGACATGAACTATATTCAAAGTACCACAAAAAAAAAACAATGTTATTATTATTAAATGCAAACGACAAAGTACCGTTTGCTGGGGTTGGGTTTGGTGTCGGATAAACGACCCTAATTTTGTTCTCCGTTTTAAAATAATTAAAATATTAAATAATTATTATGAGTATTGTCTATTGTGGGCGACGAAGTTGACCGAGACTCGATCCGTCGGAATCGTATGGGGTCCACGACGACACTGTCGTTCCATCTTTCTGTCCCGCAATCCTAAATTTACTGAAATTACCATTACCGTAATTCCAAAGCCTCCAGGGGGGACGAAAATGTCTTAATAATAACTTCCAATAATTATCATATTAGAGAAACTACTTGTTTTATGAAAATTTAGTCCAGTAAACCGAATTGACCTTTCTTCCAAAAATAAAAAGATATTTCAGCCAGCCTCCTCATCCGAAAATGACTTTCTTGTCCCGTAATACAAATAAACTTAAAGTTGCATTCCAAATTATTTTAAATTTTATAAACGTTTTTTTGTTTGAATTTTCTAGGAAATATCTTGAGAATGGTTACAACAAAAAATGTCTCTATCAGTATCAGTCTCCTTTGGCCCCTCATTTTAAGTATATTGGTGCGAAGATAATGGTAAATCTAAAATTTTACCATGACAAAAAAATGTTAATTTGTAATTTGAACTTACCAATGCTTAAACCTAATAACTATTTTAATCTTTGTTTTAAATTGTGAAAAGTATAGCAAATTTAACTCTTCGATACATTTTCATTTCTGAATTTTTTGAAAAAAATATTATGGTTAGAAAACATGTATTTTTAGTATGAAATAATCGACGAAATTTAGACAAAAACAACATTATAGTTTGTTTTTTCTTTACTTAACTTCGTAAGTTTGGGTAGATTTTAAGTTGAGATATTTTATTTTTATTAAATTAGTGAGTTTTTGTGGATTTTTGTTCTACAGACACAACAAAGGCACAACTTTATAGAGAGGAAGAAATCAATGACCTAATATTATTTTGTCGATCAGAGTATATAGTTTACGTAATTTATTAAAATTTAAAAGGGGACGTGCCCTCTAGTCCATATAGATCCGTCTGTGGAAATTCTTTTTTTCCTATATAAACTTGAGATTCTCATCTTTTATTTTGTTGTAAAATTTTTCATTGTTTTTAAATAAAACTAATAAAACCTAAAAGAATAACATCCACCTTACATGCTTCATTTATAACTTTATAAAGAAACAACCTCTTTATTTATTTATTTTTTAATAAGAAGAAACGACCTTGGCCTCTTCAATCTAAAATGAGGTAAAAATTGTGTTTTTTTTTTTCATTTTAAAATCTAAATGATGGAGATTTTCTCTAAATATCTATGACGCAATTAAAATTTAAACCTTTCAGTTTTTATAAAATATTATTAATTAATATGGTTAAATATAGCCAATAATCTTATCCAATATGAGGTACATCCAAGTGTGTGTTAGGTTGCAATAAGGTTTTCAAAATTTGATAAATAATTATTAATATGAAATTCCATTGGTTAGGGGTGAAACTGAAAATATACACGTGTCCTTTTAGACAAGAGTTCAAGCCTCGTATGCGACAAAGACAAGAGGAACTAGTCAAACATGTTTAAAGCAGAACCCAACTCAATTTTAACCTAAGAGGAAGATCGTCAGTAGAATATCCACTGCCAGTTGACAGGATGTCACTTCACATTGTATAAGATCTATTGAATGACAGGTACAGATGTCATAATCGCAAAGCGACGCTTTCCTAATGCTCTCCTTATAAAATGTGGAGTTATCCCACAATTACAAAGGTATGCGTTCTTTACGCATTTTACTAAGCTTAGCTCATACCCAGCTCGAATCGAATACTAACTTAAACTTTAATGTTAAAGATTAATCTATCAAGGACTAATTCAGGTGAACATACCATGTGTTATTAATTCCATTTTATATCAAAATTCAATGAAAAGGAATGAGAAATAGCAAAAAAGTGAAACTTTAGTTAAAGATTTGACTTTTTAACAAATTTAGTTAAACTTTTCTGTCTATAATTGTTAGGCGGATCTAATTCTCTGTTTGTTGATTTAGGTACCCGTGAATGTACTAAAGGCATTGTTGGAATTTGAAAATGACAATTAACTTTGTCAAACAAATATTTTGTTCTCTCAATTATCCATTTAATGATAATTTATAACTAATTAGTATGATATCGCCGTTGAATAATTTATTATGTGCACGCAAGAGACGTGAGGGAAGTTATCATTATTATGCCCTTTTGTCCATAGTACTTTACCTTCTTTTTTTCTTTTTCATTTTTCACATGTGATATTTACCACCTATGTTATGGTGTTATAACATGCCTTCAAAGTTCAAACTAAACTAACTGGAGAGGGTGGTACTTGGTAGTTATTGCAAGATTAATTTGACAATTAATATCAAACTATGTATGATGTCAGATTTCATGGACCACCAACAATAACATTCTTAAATGTTGGCTATTTTATAACCATAAATTACTCATTACTACTTTTTGGTTCGTGCCGTAATTTTGAAGTATCTATTTTGGTGTTAGTGCTTTTAAAATTTACCCAGTTTCAAAATATTCATTTTAATCTTTGTACTTTAAAAAAGCAATTCTTTTACAAAATTTTAATTAATACAAATTATATACACGAGGAAATTCCTCGATACAAGAAATTTCACGAATGTATTGTGAGGTTTTAAAAGAAATTTAGAAGTAGGAAATGGTCCCGGCCCAATCAAAGAATACAAACCAAACCAACGGGCCTTTCGCCCGTATACCGTTTTGGTTCGAAAGCAACGTAAGAGAAAATGCCTTTAAACCTAACCATCCAGATTTTTCTTAAAAAAATAAATAACGACAAAGACCCAAAGCAAAAAGCGATAAAAATTAAAATAATAAAATAAAACAAAAGGCAGACAACCTAATCTCATTCGCGATTCCTCTCAACTTAATGGAACTTCCGTACTCCGTAACTACGTACTTGATCTCATCAATCTCCTTACAAACCGATCAAGCCAATTCTTCTCAATCTCATTTTTAAAAATTAGAAATTTTTTATTCCACAATATAAATTTGATATATATTGAGATATGTCATATTTTTTTTTTCAGAATATGCATAGCTGTGACTTTTTGTTTGATTTGGATCATACTTTTTTTTTGGTGGTAAAATTTTTAATTTTTTTTTTGCTATTTTTAAAAATAAACATTTAATTTATGTTATTTGAGTAAATGGCTCTAAAAATTATTTCAAATTTTAAATCCTAAAATGGAAAACTCGTTTTCAGTCTTCTCAACATCTTCTACATTATAAAGTTATTAGAATTCTTTAGATAATTAAAATGAAAAAGAAAGCCGTCGGCGAAAATTGAGTGCGTGAATTATGAAGAAATGGACTTTTAAAACCTTTTCTTTAAGTGGAATGCAATGCAATAATGACAAATCAAATCAATTTAAGAAAATAGGAAAAAAGTGCTTCAGAGTCTATCGCCCAAATCTTCTTCCGTATGAGCACTTTTTTCGTAGGCGCTGAGTGTACGGGCCAATAAGAGCCCAACACGTAAGCGCAACTTGGTCCTTTCCATTTAAAAAATATCTACGGCTGACGTGGCATCCTCACGGTACGCGTGGTGTCAGTGCCGCACCAAATGGAAACCACTTCTTCAAAGTCCAAAAAGCTTGGGTTTCCCCCACCGTTTTGCCACTCTTTTTCTGTGTTCCCATTCAAAACCATCCGGTAAACGGCAGCAACCGTTTTCTCCGCGTTTGGGGCAGCGATACCATACATTAAATTAATTGACTTCCATTATGCACTTTAATAATTGATTATCTCTACTTTTTGTTTCTTTTCTAGTTTTAAATTTAATGCTATTTGATTTGTATGGTTGCTAATTAAAATATAATGAGATCCTTTTCAAAATAATAAAATATGGCTAATTGTCAGTAGGACTAAGTCTTATTCTCGCTATCGTTGAAAATTTGACAACTGATCATTTAGAAAAAATAATTTATTTTACCTTTTCCCCTCTTTATTGTCAAGTGAGGACAAGATTAATATCGATAGGTAGGTGATGGAACTCATTTTTCTAGACCATCTACTTTCGTTTTTCTAGTCCTAAATATTAATAAACCAATTTTATGCTGGTTAWAATATAATTAGGTTAGCTATCTTCTTTGTAATCACAAATGAATTGAAGATGAGAGTTTTTTTTTTCAATAACAAAAGTAAATTTAAACCAAAGAAAGTTCAGTTAGAAATATGATATAAAGCCAGTTAGAGAGAACAAAATGTCGGTCTTAGGTCACAACGGATGAGAGATTAATGTCTAACCTCTCAAAATTATACAAGTCCACGATAGAGTCATAGACATCCATATTTACAACTAAGATTTTTTTTTTTTCCGTTGCAAAGTTTAATTTAAAGTTCTCTTTCTATGTAAAAGAAAATTCAAATGAAGAAATCAAACTCTTCTCAAATAGTTGGAAACAATTCGTGAGATCACGGTCGGAACTTGGAAGTCAAATATAAAGATGACCTCAATTACAAGTTTAGTTCATAAATTTTTAAAGTTTGTGTTTAATAAATCTAAACATTCAACAATTGATTTTGATTTTTRWAATAACAAGATAATTATCTTTCAATTTTGTATCTAAGATTTAAGCTAAATTAAAAAAATTTTAATACACAAAACTAAAAATTTAGGAACRGGTTAGATGCAAAGTTATTAGATAGAAAAATATTAAGGTACTTTTCAATCAATGTCCATATTTTATTGTCTACCATTAAAAGAAATTATTGGYAGTCGACACTATCCGTAAATATTTAAATTATTAAATTAAATACTATTAAAGTTGATAGAGTTATTAGATATAAARGGTATTTAATACAGTACACTGCTGACTTTTACAAATTACAAAATACACAAATTTTAAAAAATTATGTTTTCTAATACAAATATGATTGAGAAATCGAGGGTTAAGGCGACCCCTACTCTAGGGGCCAACGAAGCCCGTAGGCCCTAGTAAGTAAATTTCGACTATAAATAAGTGGGGGGTTGAGTTATTGAAACCCACAGATTAAAAAATAAAAATAAGAAAAACAAAATTAAAGACAAAGGCAGAGGCGTTCATGTCGTCCATGGGAGCCAGCTGCGCTAGGGTTTATGTGATGAAGAAGAAGGCGGAGGAGAAATTGCAGAGGATGGAGCAGGAGAGGGCCGGGAGAAGAGAAGATTCCGTCAACCCTTCTAAAACCGCYCAATACGGTGCCGCCGTCGCCGGAAAATCCTGTAAAAAAGTCCATCCCGGGACCCTAATTGGCCTTCCGGCCGCCTCTTCGTGAAACCGGGATCTGGCTTTTACTTTCAGTTTCAGAATTGAAATTCTAAGCCAGAGTAGATTTTTAATGCTTTTTTCCTTTTTTCGCTTTATTTTGTCTCTGCCTTGGCCCAAAGGCTTGTGTAAATTTTGAACTTTCTTTGGTGGTGTATCTGAATTCTGACCAGAAATGATACAAAGAAAGCAGAAATTATGGCCTCTTTTTTTCCCCCATCTCCACTTCTTTTCTTTTTCTCTTCTTTGGGATGCGAATCCAGAGTTTGGTTTGGTACGATTTTTGGAAGGAACTTCCATATGTTAAAAATAATTTTGAAATTTCTGAAAAGCTCTTTAAACAAATTGAACTAAATGGTGTTTTTTAAAAAGTGTTTATAGAAGAAATATGCACCTAGGAGGTTCTTTTTTTCTTTTCTTTTCTTTTTTTTGTGAAAAATTCTATGATATAGCACACAAATTGAACTAAATGTTTCTTTTAGAAACTAAAAGAAAAACTAGCAGATTTAGATGCCAACTTTTTTTTTTTTATACAGGTCAATTATGACGAGATGCATTGTCCTTTCATGTACTCTTGAGAATCAAGATGAAATTTGGATTATTTTCAATATCTTTGTTTGTTGGGCAAAATTGAACTCCACTTCCTCTGCATCCACGAAGACAATTATCTTCATTGAAATAATACATTATTGGTGAAACTAAAAACAAATTCAATTCGAGTACCGTTGTCGTTGACATCATTTGTTGATGCTAAATTATGGCCGATTTTTTCCATAGACATTTATCAATAATGACAACTCCATTGATATATAATAAATTTAGTTTTTTTTAGGAAATAATAAATTTAGTTGTTAGTTTAGAAGTTGTCCAAAACATCACAATCATACTTTTTTCTTATTTTATAATTTCATGCTTATTAAGCAAACTTGCGGATTTAAAACATAGAATTTGGTGTCCTATGGTTTCATTGTCGATGATGCATGAAGTAAATTCAAAGATGGACCAAATTTTCCTTTACTTGTAAAAGCAAAAAAGAAGACACCCTCCCCTCCAGGGAAATGGAAACCCATTATTTTGAGCCAAAGGCGAGGGAGGTCAATTTTGTCTCCTAGGTGGAGGATTTTCTTATTTTCAGTATTAAGAAAAATCTTTCTACTTGTCTGTGAAATTGTAAAATTATTTTGTATGCCGGTGGACAAAAATTCATTCATCTATCTTATTTCATCATGAGTCTTGCAGTTAATACTCTGTTTCACRCCAGATTTAGGAAACAGATATAATTTGCAGACTAAATACAAATTGTATTAATTCAGTCCATTGAATACGATATTTAATATTTATCTTTTAATTTTTTCTTTAAACTTCTTCTTCGCCTTTATATTTGAGTTCATTCCTCTATTTATAGTGTCTTATATATGTTGATTTGGTCTCACCAACTAAATTTGTGCTAACTTTGAGCCTTGCTCTAAGTTGAGTATTCCCAACTTGAGTTTTGGGCTTAGTTCATCTTGAGCTTTTGGTCATCTAGTTGATTCTTTAATGGATTTTGACTTTACTCGAGTTTGTCCTTGATTACACCATTTTATAACCTCAATACGCTTTATTGGATTGTGCCATTTTTATTTGAAATTTACCACTCAACAACTCTCAATTAATGTTTTTTTTAAATATTTTTATATCATTCTTTAAATGACAGCGAGAATGTGGATGCAGCTACTTTATATTATTTTATATTACAACAAAGAGAATAACAAGTTAGACGGATGTTGAAAAATTCATGTCGAACCTAACATAATTTGATTAAAGTATAATTGACTACTTTTTTTTTAAGTATAAGAGAGAATCTAGGTGGAAGATTCGAACTCACGACCTCTAGTCGGATATAAGTACCTTAATTTGTTGAGTTATGCTTAGGCAATGTATAATAGACTAAACTAATAATCACAATAATTAAGTTAAATTTTGATAAAACCTAGCAATTCGATCTATTGATAAAAGTCGGTTGTGTGTTAGAAACATGCTGTAGACTACAAAAACTAATGTTCACATGAATATGATTAATGATTTACTTATAATCGAAGGCCTAATAAGAACATTATTAAAAAATAATTCAACGGTATTCTTATTTACAATCGGTAAGTCAAATCAATCAGGCAGTCGTATTTTTGTTCTGACAGAATCCCTATAAACGACCAGAATAAATTTGGAGGAATCAGTCTTGGTCTGGCAACGAAGAGCTTTTCGCTTTTTCAATGGCAATCGGAGCTCCTGCAAATCGACGGCGGTTTCACTCTCTTCTACATCATCACGGCGCCTCTTCTCCCGGCGGAGGCCGGTGGCGCCGGAGCTACTTTCCTGCTTCGCAGTTTCTGAAATCGGCGACAATTTCTGGCCACATTGACGAAGATTGTAAAGTTCACGAGGAGGAAGGAGTGCCGGAGAACTCATTTTGACGGTCACAGAAATCAAAGCAAATTCGTACTCTGAAAATTGATCGTATTCAATGGATTGGCTTGTTCGGTCTGTGAATGTGAGCAGTGAATTTTTAAGAGGGGAAAAAAGGAAAGCGACGAGGAAATGGAAATCTACGTATTAGGACTTAGGATTAGGAATTCGACTGTAAAAAGGATTACGAATTATTTATTTATTATTATTATTATTATTATTTTTAATTGTTATTATAGGCTTTGGCGATAAATTGCCCATTTATTTCGTCATATATATACACGATATTCTTGTTTATATATAGTTTTATATGTAATTAGGTAGATTTTTGTTATTTTTTCCTAATATTATATCAAAGTAGGAATTTGAAGCAATAATGTAGTCTACACGTGACTGTGCTCGAATTCACCTGCAAACTTTTGTTTTAAAGTATGTATATATACAATGTCTAATATTAAACTTTGTAAATAATGTCTAAAATGAAAATTTATACAGGAGTAAATACCTTTATGAAAAAAAAAATTAAAGCTACAAAAAGCATTAGATCTGAACATATTTTTTTGGTCCTAAACTTTTATTTATTGATGCGATGGTATTCTTAATTTTCTAGAAGCTTTAAGTTTTGGGCCTTCCAACATTTTTTCAAAGGGCTACAAAATATAAAAATAAAAATGTTATATTTCATTTCTTTCGAGTTAGAAGATTAAAGTTGATTTAAAAAATTAAAATAAAGATCAAAAAATAGATAATGAATAAAAGTTTAAGACCCAAGATGATTTTTTTTTTCAAATTTAGAGATTCAAATATAAAATTATAAAGGTTAGGTACAAAATTACATTTAACCAAATGATTAATTTATAAAAAAAAATTAGAGAAAAACTTAAATTCTAGCTTCAATTAGCTGGACCAATTTTTATCTAAAAATTACAATCTCATTAAATTAAATATTTTTAAGAACATTAAATTGGATCTTAAAGTTCGATTCACTGTGTAACCTTTTTAACAATTCTTTAAATAGTAGTCTAAAGCCTAATTTGGTAAAATTAAACATTTAGGGCAAAAATAGACTATTTCTKGTAAGCATTAATTGATTTTTTACTTCCAACGTTATCTATACTATATATAAATGGGGAGAATCTTTGCCTTCCATTTTTACCTTCCACTTTTTAATAAATATCTATTTTATCCTTGAAACTTACGTGGGATGCAACTGTTTGGGTCGAGGTATCTGTTGAGAGAAGTGATGTATTCATTCACATATGGGTGCGATTGATAATTGTTTATATATAATATAATAGACCGATGTATTTTTTTAGATAGATAAGTTAATCCAAGAGATGTGATTGATGAAATGATATATCAATTTCCAAATAGGTGTGATTACAAATATCTATATAACATGAAAGAAAACACCATACATAGAATTGTGTATTTTTTCTCTCTCGAAATATTTATGAAGGTTTTTCTCTTGCAATGAAAATTAAAAATTTTCGTTATTTGTGAGAGAAACACTAAAGATCCAAGAATCCATAAGTTTATTTGATTTGATAACGAGCTAGAGTATAAAATTACATTTTTATATTAATATATTAATGATTTATTTTAGTTTATTAATGTTCGTATTATCTGTAATATAGACTATTGATTGTTGCTGTAYATGTGTTAACTAGTTTTAAATTTCTTATTTCAKGTTTATTTTTATGTTTRTGTCTTTATTAACCATTTAAATTTTCAAAAATTTATTGACAAGAGAAAATTATCCAGGTAAATATATTCGTTGAGAGAAGTTAATCCATTGGATGTGGCTGAAGAGTGTTATCATCCGCATAGTCTGTGATCCAGACTACGATATGAAACATTACAATCAAATGGTAGGGATGTATGTATGTAGGAGAATGTATSTTTCTTATTTTGCCTTTTAAGTTKTCGTAAATTCATATTTTAATTTTTTAAACATCATTTTTAATATATTTGAAAAACAAACATTTAATTTCAGGTGGAATTGATTATTGCTGGTATAAATAAAAGTTTGTAATCATGGACTGCTGAAAGAGGGAGATGGAGTTCGCCGGAAAAGAAGTGGTTCTGATCTCCGGCTGTTCCGACGGAGGCATAGGACACGCCCTGGCTCGAGCATTTGCCGGCCACGACTGTGTGGTGGTTCCCACCAGTAGGTCCCGGCGGTCGATGGCGGAGCTGGAGCAGGATCCTAGGTTTTTCTTACAAGAACTGGATGTCCAGTCGGACGAGAGCGTGGAGCGATTAACGTCTCTCGTCATCGAAAAATTCGGTCGAATCGATATTTTGGTGAACAACGCTGGAGTTCAATGTATTGGCCCCATACCCGAAGTTCCTCTCTCAGCTATGCAGAACGCCTTCAATACCAATGTTTTTGGTGAGCTACCGAATTACTCTTTTTTTTTTCTTTTTAAATTCTGATTCATTCGTTGTGGAATTCGTTCTCCTCTTAATTTCAATCCAGCAGAATCAAATGATAACAAAACTAGGGATTTGAAATTGCAAATTGCCTGAGCCCCCAATATAAGTTCAGAATTGATTATATTTTGGGCATTATACTTGTTCATCGGTTCTTATGGATATCTYCTTGTTCTGAGATTAACATCTGATTTGATCGAATAATCAAAATTCAATCTACTTCTACGGAACCAACAGTGTCGGCTGAGTTGCTAAGTTGCTCGTTTCGTTAAAAACAAGGCTGCTGTTTGACTGTTTGTGTCAAAGTAGAAAGTACAGTAGAAATTGGGAAGAGGACGACATGTCCAGATATGAGAGGGCGGTTTTCTGAATTTGATGATATTAAATTAATATCGTGATTGATTGTACCAATTTTGGGAGTACAGGGACTATGAGATTGATACAAGCGGTGGTTCCTCACATGGCATCACGCAGAAAGGGGAAGATAGTGAATTTGGGAAGCGTGACCGTAATGGCTCCTACTCCATGGGCTGGTGCTTATACTGCGAGTAAAGCCGCTGTTCATACCATTACTGACTGTCTGAGGTAAGGTTTGTAATTGTATACCCCTATCTGATTCACATCTAAAAATAAACAATTGATGTTTTTTTTCATTATCTTGCCCACAATGTGTTTTGCCTAGATTTGTTGCTGGTCTTGTTTAATCGACGCATCTTCTTGTTGTGGACCCTAGTACAGTGCAATTTTAGGATGAACATTGTGAGATATTAGATCCTAGCGTGGTTATACTCGAAATCAAKATCTCGGTGTAGTGCAAATGGGTAGAAGAACACTACGATGTTGCTGTTGTTTTAAAATCACGATGTTTATCCATCCGATAGCATTTGGGACTCTAAAACCGCGATCTTGTAACTTAGATTTGCCATATCAGCTCAATTATCTCTCGATTAGTTATTTAATGGATATGCTAGTGGAGGGAGTATTGAAGCCTATTCACGAAAAATTTAGGGGTAAAAGTGCTTAATTTTGAAACTCCAGGACCAAATAACACTAGAAAACTTAGTAACCAGAAAAGTAGGTTTCCTTTTCTTCCCTTTTATAGAAAAATTAATGTACTCTGGTGGTTGAATTTGATCTAAGTTTTTATTTCAATAAATTGAAACTTAAACTTTTTAACCAGTAGCTTCATTAATTCATTTGCCGACTATTTTATAGGTTTATTTGGGGTGTGATAATTGCTGTTGATATTTTTAGTTGGATTCGTACATTTTTAGGTAAGGTCCAATTTATTTTACTTGGTTTTGAGTCTGAGGTTGGGTCTAGTTTGATCCTGGTGTTTTTGAGCTTGATTCTGACACATAGTTTGGTCCCTAACTTTTSGAGTTGTATATAATAGAGCCGGAACTTTAAAAGATATTTAATATTATTCCAAATTTTTAAGTTTCAAAAAATTTAGGGGATGTATTATTTCATATTTAAGATTCAAGCAGACCTCCATTTGATTGAATGAGATTCAATTTGCATCACCTGCTAATTATAAATATTTATTGTGATTGAAGGATGGAGGTGAAGCCATTTGGAATCGACGTGATCAATGTGGTCCCCGGTGCCATAAAATCGAACATCGGAAGCTCTGCCGTAGCTGGGTTCAATGAGATGCCGGAGCTGAAGCTGTTCAAGGCGTTCGAAGGTGCAATTGTGGCCAGAGCCAACGCCTCGCAAGGCCCCAAGTCCACCCCCACCGCCGAGTTTGCCGAGAGGACGGTGGCCGCCGTCCTCAAAAAGAGGCCGCCCCCTTGGTTCTCCTATGGCCGCTATTCCACCATTATGGCCATCTTGTACCATTTGCCGATCTCCCTCAAGGACTTTCTCATGGGTGCACTCTCTAAGAGTTCTGGGGATCACAACCACAAATAGGTTTTACTTTTGCATAAGATTTGGTGCCTGGTGGGCAATGGGAATGGGAAAGCTTTTATCATGGTCCCGTCTTTGAAAATACTTGCCTCCTCATAGGTGGGGATAGTCCCCACCAACCTTACCTAACAAATGTTTGACAATTAGGGAGAAAGGCAAAAACAGAAAATTATTTTATGAATTGACAAATATTTAATGATGGAAATAACATGGTTCGTTTTCACCGGTGAGGATCTAAGTATATTTTTTTCCGTTCTACGCCTTGTGGATTGGGGTGTCTCTTTATCCTGACATGTGACATGGTCCCTACCAATGGAGCTAGAAGATATTTTGAGGAAATGAATCTATCTGAATTTTGGACTTCTTAACATTGTTATCTTCGATAGAAGATTAGTCTTTCATATTGCTTGATGATGAACATTGGATTGGACACTGATTGAGTTTTGTGTCCGCATAACAGCTGTTGGTTGAATTTAGTGCGATGGTCTCAAGTTAATTGCTTCACTACCAGCAATTGGATCTTCAATTCACAAATAAGAGCCAGAGGAAGAACACGACGATTGTGAAGGAGAAGATGGGGTGAAGAATAAAAAGCTGATAGATGTTGGTCGAATCCGATTAACACACTTAGACCCAGGTTAAACCCAATAATCGACCCCATTTGAAGTTGTTCAATTAACCAAAATGGAATAACATTCAAAATTTATACACCCAAGTGAAGTTAAACGTATAATGAGATTTGGACGTATGACCAAAAAGTTATTTTAGAAAAATCTAAAAAAAGTTTTGGGTATTTTTTGGAAAAATACTTAATATGCTATTTATTTATCATAAGAAATTGTCTCAAATTGAGTCTAGCGGTAGAGAAATGTAACTGACAATATCAGTATGAGTTGGGATAACTGAGTTGGAATAAATTTAATCTTATAGGGGGTAGGGTTCCTTGAGTGGTTTTCTTAAAATTTGTTTGTGTAGAACTGAATTTAATCAATTTTGTTATTAACCATAATAAACATGTTTAAATACTATTTTGATTACTTATGGCTTTAGTTTCAAAACGTCTATTTTGGTCATTTTAGTTATGAGCAACTTCTTAAAAGTACAGGAACCAAAATAAATGCTTTAAAATTATAGGGATAAAAATGAATCAAAGTTGAAAATATATAAATAAATATGAACGTTTTGAAAATATATGAAGCATAATGAGCTAAAACTGAATGAGTAGAAACTAAAAGAGTATTTAAACCTAATTTGATAAAATTAACTCATCACCTATTTTAATTTTATCTTTGTTCAATAACTATATTACAATTTTTTTTTACTCTCCACTAATTTGTAATAAGCACCAAATTGTAGAGAACCGAGGAAAAGAAAACTTTTCGGATTCAACCACACAAACTTAGCCCAGCCCATCAACCTCCTAGTTCTAAGTCAGAGAAAAGGAAAAGCCCGAACCTTTTGGGCTCAAGGCCCACGTCAATTAATGGGCCTCGAGAAACTATTACGGCTCGCAGAAGAATTCCAAGAATTCCTCGCAGCTTCACGGACACATCTAATTAGGCGGTAAAATTCCGTTGTCATCGGATGTTTCTGTCGTCTCCGGCGATCTCCCTCCGGCCAAGCAATCGTTAATTTATTTCTTCGAATCCGAAACTTGATCCTCCCGCCAATTCGGACTTTCCATCATCGACTGACCAAGTTACATTCAATCGCCTGCTCAGTTATTGACTGAAACATCTTCGTCGCACGCCGTTCTTACTGAATACCTAGGCGCTATGTGGCGGAGGTTCGGAAATGCTTATGAACTACGAATCAATTCTGACTTCTGTTTTCTTTTTTATGATGTTAATGTTCTTCCTTAATCAATCATTTCGGTTTTCAGCCGAGTGCAGTGTTTCCTCGTTTGGCTGAAAATTGACATTTTCTAATTCCTTAATCTCCTGAGGGTTAGGAATATGATTTGGTGATAAATACTCTCTATGGCTATGCTGTGTCTTAAACTCTGATTTTTATGGTTTCAGTCACATCGGCCGCTGCTTACAGATGACATTTTAATCGCATTATTTTCTGCAGGTCAATTCTGGAATTATCATCTCGTCAATCTGTTGGAAGGACTACGAGGCAGATTTCTCCTCAGGCAAGTAGAATTTCGCATTTAAGGCTTCCCCAAAATTTTTTTTGCGATCAGAACGTGTTTAGTACAATCTTGACGCTATAAGAATTAACACATAGATTTTCGGAAGTGCGTATTCGACTTACAAGCATACACATCCAAATGGTTCTTCATCCGTGTGCTTGTGGACGTAGTTGGGCGGTAGCTTACAACATGCAGATCTTTTAACTTTACTCAAAATTGCTATTTATGCTATTCGTCATCGGCTCCACGAGAGTTTACATAATAGATGATTGGGATTTGGTTCTGGACTTGCAAGCAGACTCATGCATATGATTTTTCATCTGCGTGCCTGTGGATGCAGTTGTCAGGCTCTATTAGCTTACTACATGAAGTTTCTTTTTTTTTTTTTTTAAATATACACGACTAGCTATTTATACTATTTTTCTTCTCCTTTTGTAATTAACTAACCGTGTCAGAAATGTTGAAGCCATCAATATGTTTCTTTTCTCATGATACATTTTAGGTCACCTAAGAGCTGTGAGATAAATCAAGTGGGAGCACTAATAGCGTTCGTTGCGAAGCTAGTCTATAATAATATATATTGGCAGGAAGCCAAACTATATAGTCCTTGAAAAATTTTGGTATGATGGTTAACTTTTACAAATATTTCCTGATTCTTTGACAGGTTTTTATTGCAGGTGCAATGTTGGCAGATATCACCATGTATTTCTGCAAGAAAGGAATTTTCTTCTGCACCCAAACAGAATCTAAAACCGCAACCTACAAGCGTGCCACCTAAGTCCGGAATTTCTTTTCCAAAAGTTGTCTTTGGAAGTGTCGCTATTAGTGCCGCTGTTTTTGCAGCTTACCAGACTGGCTATCTAGACCAACTAATTGGTGGTAAAGAGCAGAATAGTTCTGTCGGGTCAACTAATACAGTTGTTGAGAAAAGTGATTCAGACAATGTCCAACCTTTGGTGGTACAGAAATTGGATTCATCCGGTATTGAAGAAACTGAAAAATCCGATAGTCTCAGAGAAGAAACTGAGAGTTCAAATCCCACTGTGGAGTTCACTGAGCAGACGGTTGAGACAGATGCTCAGTTTCCTCGTCTTGAAGGTTTGGGTGAAGAGCAAGATGGGGGTCAGTTTGAAGATGATTCTAGCTCAGTGCCACATGAAAATACCAAGGAGAAACACGTGCCAGAGTTTAGACAAAGCATCAGCGAATTGGAGGATAAGAATCTAGAATCTAAAACATCCACAGATGTAAATTTTGACATACAAAATACAGAGGCAAGTACTAGGGGTGGAATTCACGAGGGAGTTCAAACTACGCCAATTTCTACTAAGACAGATGCAGCATCTGAACAAATCGGAATCAGAATAAAATCACAAGAAGATATTAGTGCAGAAGACAAACCGAAGGTAACTGATATCTATCCTTTCAAATTAAATGTCGATATAATTGTAGCTTGTAAGGTTAAAAAGTCTTAAAATGCATGCGCACAATGTAAATCCTTTTTAATAGTAAACGAACTTCTATTAAGAGGCAGGGAAGAAAAGAAACAGATGCAATATAGTAAAAAGGCCCCCTTTAAAAAGGAAAAGAAAAAATCCTGTGGCAGAACTTCATTAGGGCCTTCTTTTGGATTATATGGAGAGAGAAATCAGCAAATCTTCAACATAAACTCCTCCCATTTGACAGCGTTTTTGAAGCTATAGTGTTTTTAGTTGTTTCTTGGTGTAAATGCTCTCCATTGTTTCATCACTATAGCTACACTTCCCTCTTAGCCAATTGGAAGTGCGTCATGTAATCTCCTTTTTGGACTTTTGTAATTTGATACATCAATAAAATTGTTTCTTTTACCAAAAAATATATATATAGTAAAAAGGCCACACCTACCGGGAAGAGCCACAGAAGGAAAACAATTATAAAAAATGGCATAATTGTTGGTAATCGAAGTAATCAAAGTGGGAGGAAAATCACAAGAAAGAGTTACTAGAAATCAATAGGAAATCACCTGGGTTACCCTAGTAGTCATATTGGAGCTAATGAAAATGGTAAAAGGTATAGAGGAAATAAGTTTAAACTATGAAAGCCACCTACCTAAGATTTAGACTCTTACGAGTGTCTTGGCAATACTTGGGTGAAGAGATTCTTCTATGAGATTAGTTGAAGTGCTTGCCAGTTTGTCCGGATATTAAAATAAAAGAATCCAGAAAGAGGCAATAAATTTTGAGGCAGACCACACTCCTTCCTAGGATCTTTCCCAATCTTGAAACACCATTATGTTTCTCTCAACCAAATATATCTAGACAATTAAGAACCTGCCTACCGCAATAGTCTATCTCTGTCCCAAGTTGAAATAGTCTATCTCTCTCCCAAGTTGAAGGATAGATTAAAATCTCTTCAATCATAGAATGAAAATCACGAGAAGAGGCCAAAACAATGCCCAACAATTGGGAAAACCTAAACCAAATTCTTATGGAAAAAGGCCGAAGCCAAAAATGTGATGATCCTCCTAATCCCCCTTTAACAAATTTACCATCGAGGATAGGGTCAAAGAGGGCCCCTGAATGAAATCAATGGCGTTAATCCTCCTATTCGCCACCATCAACCATGCAAAAAATTTTAATTCTTCAAAATTTTGTTCTTTCAGGGATGAGAGAACAACTTGGAGAGAGGCACTAAAATTATTAAACAACCAAATCCCCATATCTCTTATAATTGGGTGAAAATGGAACCTCCATTAGCAAGAGAGGTGCAAAATCAAGTCATCTGTCTCCCTATCATTCAAAGCTCTTCTAAATTAAAAGTTCTATGATGAAGACTCCTTAGAAAGAGGGAGCCAATAGAATATGAGAATCTAATTATGTATTTACCAAAAGGTTACAAGTTGTAAATCATGCATGGGGTGTTGAAGAGTTTGATCCCTTTGCTCCAAGTGGAGCCTATCATCATATTGTAGCAGGTAAATTTGGCATATTAGCAGGCCTATTCTATCCTAGTGTTCATTTGACTCAACATCTGTACAAAGGATTACTCAATAAATGTTCATTACAGAAGACAAGTTAGAAAGAATGCTAGGTAGTAGGCAGCAAGCAGCTCACGCCTGAAGTTGTTCTGGCCAGATATGAAGATGATTATTTCATTGGTGTTATACTTTTTAGGTTCACGCTTCACGGGATATCATGATTCATATTGACCCTTTTTTTCTCTCTAAATATATTAATTTCTGATAAAATATGTGTAATTAAATGTGGGTTTATCTCTGCCGGTATTCTATTCAGGAGTTGAATGAAACAGGTGAAGCTATAGGGCAGCCAAGTTCTCTTCTTGACGCATACCATTTGAAGGATGAGGCTGGCATGACTTCCTTGGGTGGTGGTGGCAAAGATGAAACTGACAAGTCTCATAAAGAAACAGAGGTTGTTTACTATTACCTTATTGTCAATGGATGTACATTTTGCTGGAATTAAGAAAGGGAATCTTACTTAATCAAGATGTAAATTATTGGTTCCGGGATGCAGGCTTTAATTGCTGAAATCGAAGAGCTAAATGAGGGTTACATTTCCAAGGATGGGAAATTGGTAATTGATTTCTTACAAGCTATTCATTCTGCTGAAAAGAGGCAAGCTGAGTTGGATTCCCGTGTTTTTGCTGATGAAAAGAGAGCACTGAAGGTATGGATCAATAAAGTATTGAATATCGTACTTTTTTTTTAATGTAATTCAATAGATGATTAATGGTAGTTGTTATATATATTAGTGGAATGCAACTATCTTCAACTATTAACTGTGAATCTGTAATGTATGGTTTTACTTTATACAGGAGAAGTTGGAAAAAGAATTGAGGGATGCTCGGGTTCGGGAACTTATGCATGCAGAAGAGGCCGCAATGTTGGACAAGGTTAGAT
>NW_019104492.1:1764783-1818876 GCF_001995035.1 Momordica charantia
GTTGAGAAAACTTCAAGACATGGCAAAAGCAGAGTTGGGTGCAGCAATTGCAAGTGAGAAGGCTGCCCAGATAGAAAAGATGGCCGAAGCAAACCTTCATGTAAGCAATCTGGCACAGTTATCGATTTATCTGAGCTTAGAAGTTAGAATATCATGCCTGTCCATGAATTGGAAAATTTTGATTTTATGTTAGGATCAATTAACTTACGTCCTTCAAAGATAATATTCATAAAAACATCAAGTACGATCTCACAGTTGAGAGAAAAATTCTTCAAAAAATGGAAGATGCTCATAGGGATTTTTATGGAAATTGCTTGATGAGAATTTTGCACAATAACGAAAACATTTTTCAGCTGTTTATTTGTTTTAACAGCTTCGTTTCTCAACTAGTCCAGTCGGTATTGCTCAATGTGACGTACATGTCTTTTGTCATGTTCTTATTGGTGTTGTTTACTGTTTCTTTTTGTTTGTCAACTTTCGGGTTGACTCTATTGGCCTGAATTCTGGCAATCAATCTACCACCGGGAGTTTTTTTACATATTGAAATTCTTCTTGCAGATAAATGCCCTGTGCATGGCATTCTATGCAAGGTCTGAAGAAGCTCGTCAGAGTTACTCTGCTCAGAAGCTTGCATTGGTAAAGTCCCACTCATACATACTTGTTGATGGTGTTTACATTTCCTACTCGTAGTAGAAGTAACTGAAGTCCAAACTTACTTTTGGAGAAAATATGTTTTCCTCACTTGCTGGTGCTTGTTTTCGTCTCTATTTTTGTAGTTTGGGTACTATGAAGGTGATCTTTGTTCCATCAGATTTACATCATATGCATGTATAGAGTGAACTTTAGCATTGAGATTAAGCCTGGTATAAAAACTCAAGGTAAAAACAGTACTTGTTTTCAAAACCATATAAAAATTATGCCATATGCAAAATACATGTTTGGTGGAGCACTTTTTGAAACAAGATCTGGGTACGATCTGAATACTAAGGCAAGTTTGGCTGTGTTTGTAAAATCGCTTTTCTTGGTGGTCATGCGACAACACTTCAATTTTATCTCCTTTTCTCTTTTCAAGGGTGAATATATTAGGCTGTTAGCTTCAAATTGGAAATTCCTTTGTCAATATTTCTATAATTATCCTCTTCCGGTTTGTTTGGAGTTCTTTTATGTAAACTTGCCATTTTATTCTCTTAAGAAAAATTTTTCTTATATATAATTATTAAATTAAAAAAAAAACGGTCAAGAAGCATTATGCCCAAGTGCAAGGTGTCTCAGGAAATTTAATGGATGTAAATTATTTTTATATTTTACTAGTGCACTCCCTACCTAATTAGCCTGGAAATGTTTAATCAAACTATAACTTTCAATCTTATAGGGGGCACTGGCACTTGAGGATGCTCTTTCAAGAGGTTTACCAATCCAGACTGAAATAGAGGCATTGCGCGTCGATCTTCAAGGCATTGACAAAGATTCAAACTTAGAGCTGATCCTTTCATCCATTCCTAAAGAAATATTGAATCATGGCTCAGATACTTTGCTGCAAATGACTCATAAGGTACATTAATTTCTTTCCAGTTTGGAGACAAATTTTAGCATACTTCTCACTCAATATATTATCTATTTGTAATCAGTGTTATTGTTTTAACCAAAAATATTGGGTGCTGTTTGTTGTTGTGTTTAAAAATTATTCTTTATTTATTATTATTTTTTTTTGATATGAAACGAGAATTTCATTGATGATATGAAATATACAAAAGGCCACGTAGACAATTACAAAAACGCCTTCCAATTTAATGAAATATACAAAATTATTCTTTATTTTTTAGACACAAATTTAATGAAAACATGCTTGAATAGCTGTTGTTTTAAAAGTTTGGTGTTGATCAGATGGAGGTGGGGAAAAAAAGCAACTAAAGATAACGCTAGTGTGGTTTAGAAGTTCTTGGATTTGCCCTTTTGGGCAGAAAATCAGATATTTATCCTTTTCTACCTTTGTTATCTCTCTCTAGTTTTTTTTTTTTAATTTATTAATCAAACCACTGCAATTCTATGATTTTCTCGAAGCATCAGGTTGTGGGATATTGTTCAATGCTGTTTACTCGTTATTTACATTTTAACTAATTAAAAATTAAGTTGAGATCATCTTCCATCTGAAAGTATCTGCTAATCCAACCACTCTGCTTGCAGTTTGATTCGTTAAAAACTACATTACGGACCTTGAGCTTGATCCCACCTGGTGGTGGCGGCGTTTTGGCGCATTCTCTAGCCCGTGTAGCATCCTGGATTAAGGTATGTTAAAAGGAAACATGCCTCCCATTTAAATCTCCGATTTACTCCTCTATTGCTGTAGTTTCTAAAATTTCCTCTGACGTCTTTAGGTGAGGGAGGTCGACCAATCAGGTAATGGGATTGAATCTATCATCAACCGAGTGGAGTCCTACTTGGCTGAAGGAAACTTGGCTGAAGCAGCTCATTCTCTAGAAGAAGGTGTTAAAGGCACAAAAGCAGAAGAGATAGTTCATGATTGGGTAAGGCAAGTAAGAAATCGGGCCATCACGGAGCAAGCGCTTACCCTGCTTCAACTGTATGCCTCATCAGTAAGCCTTACCTAAGACCTCAAAGTAATTTGTCATCTCTGTCTTTCCTATCCAGGCATTAGTTGTGCCTTTTTGGTACTATAGATTTGTTAGCTTCATGTCGAACCTCTTAGTTGAAGGTTCAATCTATAGAGCATCCAAAACTTGGTGTCTACCCCAGTGAAAGAAAAACACGAGTTCTCAAGAAAATCCACGATACTTGGATATCGCCATTCTTTCTGTGTTGACACCTTAATAAAAAAAATTTGTAAGAACAGATTTTACTCGAGAGTTTCTGCTGCAGCGCCGAGGAGAAGCAACTGCAGCCATTCAGGCGCTTTTGAGAAGGCCAAACTCATATTGCAACCTTTTTGTCCAAGTGGGTTAATTGGAAATAGCTTGTCCTTATTTTCACTGAGAATCTCTGACTTTTCATCATACTGATTCCGCTCATAGCATAATTTCGGAAGCATTGCTTTTACTTGATGTGTTTGATTATAAGTAGCTTTCGTGGTTATGCCATCTCTGACCAGAGTGGACCTTGGTGGCATTATTTTGCTCTTGGTATTGATTATTTATTCTCAAAGGGATATTCGTGTCTGAGATCCCCTATTAATAATCGTTTATGAAGTCGTCTTATGTAGAAATAGAACATTCTTGTCGGACCATTTTTCTTTGGGAGAACTGCTGGGCCTTTATATCCTTAATATTGGAGCTTTTTTTTTCCCTTTTTAGTTAGAACAATATCATATGTGGGGGCGAGAATTTGATTCTATTTTTTTTTTCTAAAGATTATAATGTCTTGACCAGTTAAGTGCCGAAAACAAGGAAGAAAAAGAAAGGATGGTATTGGGTAAGGTGGAGTAGAAGTTGTGATTTTTTAAAGATATTGCTTTAGACATACTGCAAAAGTTTTATCCACACCAACTAAAACCGGTCCCTTTTGCTGACAATTGATCCACGTTTGAACCAATTGAAGATAACCCAGTTAATCAAGTGTCCTTTTGGATTCTTCAAACCCAAGTTTGAAGGATTAAGGATAAATATATTTTGCAGATAAACACGATTGCAATTAATCATGAAATCTTGGGGTATCAATTCTGAGCTACCCTTGCCTATTGGCTCTGCTAAGAAACACACACTTCTTCTATTTTGGTTGGTATGAAACTTGAGATACAATAATTACAGGCTTAGTCCATTATTATGATATATTGGAAGTTTTAGAGTCTTAATCAAAATTGGTGCCGAATCAACCGCTATATATTATATTTATAAAGAGAGAGCCATCATATTAGATAATGGAACATGGGCATGGCTAGAGAGAGAGATAAAACTGTCTGCAGAATGAACATGAACATGGGAAGTGACAGCTCATCTAAACAAAAAGCTATAATATATAATGACATTATAAATTACTAAGGAATATTGTTCAAAAACATCATAGCGGCTGATGCACAGTCCCAATCATTCCCTTCTTATGACACTACCAACAAACTCTTTCCCCAGTTTTTAATCTACTCCTAAATTTTCCAATTATGTACCGATAAAATCGAGAGAGATGAATGCATAAAATAAGAGAATATATATATATATATATATATATATATATTTGTTCGTAGTTGTCAATTTTTTAAAGATAATAAGTAATGAATGTTATTCTTACAACAATAAGATTACGTTTGAATTCACTCTCTTAAAAAAATTTATCTGGAATATGTTTTAGATCTACTGATGTTAGATGTGGAGAAGTAGAACTTGACTAATACGATTTATACGTTGGAAATTATTTCATGAAGAAGTAATTTTGTGTTTTTCTAGGTACAATTTTGCCATGAGTAATGCATTTTATTTTGGATGAATGAATGGCAAATCAATTTCAGTTAGCGCGATAGGGATTATTAAGCAATTTTTATATGATATATTTTAGCTTTATTAGGTGTATCTCACTGTCTAAAATACCTGTCTTTTTTATGATTAGAGAGAGATAGAGAGAGAGAGATGGGGTATCTTATCAATCCAAGCTCTTGATTTTGATTTTTTAATTACTTTTTAATAATTGAAGGTGAAATTTTTTTGTTCTCACTTAATTAGTTATAATATAATGAGAGATGTTTATTAATTAATCGTTGACAAAGTTACAAATTTTAAAACAAAAATGAAAAAAAAGGGACAGAGGTGAGCTGAGCCGAGCCGAGCCGGGAAGCCGGCGGGTTAGCTTGTCGGTGGTGTATTTGTGAGAGTGTGGTTGGAAGCTCATAAAAAGCTTCATCGCTGTCTCCTGCTGCTGCTTGGTTCCATTACAGTCTCTGTATATTCGAAGACGTAATTCTCATTTTTAGCGAAAAAAAGAGAGAGGAGAGAGAGAGAGAGAGAGAGAGAGAGAGAGAGAATCACAGGCCAAAGCTCTCTCACTCTCTCTTTATGCTCGCTTCTCTTGTAAGAAACCGGTGGATGTATCAAAGAGCTTCTCCATTCCAGTCTCTAAGGTCTTTCATCTCTCTGTCTCATTTTTCTCTCTTGTGCATTGAATGGATTTGAGCTGGTTGCATTGGCGGACGATGTAAATTCAGTGAAATCTATGTGTCCGATTTGCGGATTTTGCTGGACTCTGTGAATGTTATTGTAATTTGATTTGTGTGTGTTGTGCATTAGCCGCTCGTTTGACTGAATAGTAAATCAGCTGGACTTTGATTCTTTGTTGCTGGATCTGCTTCATTTCTATTCAAAATTGGTCGGTGTTTTGTGAATCTGTATCCTGTGGGCTTTAGTTGCTTGGATTTGATTTCGTTTTCATTATTAATAGTTGGTGGAATTTGATTTACTGGAGAAAACTGGAGTCGCCCGATCGATGGGAGTATCAAGTATGGATTGTCAATATATGTTGGGGCTTGATATTAAAATAATCGAATCACATTAGTCTACCCATTGCATTAATTGGTCTCGGTTGTTCCAATTTTCAGTAGCTATTCAGTGGTCTTATAATAACCACTAGTTGAGGTATCGCTTTTGGTATGGTGTTGTATATCTATATGGTTCAAGTGCCAACAAATGTTTGGATTCACGACATTGCTATCATGGGTCTCTGATCTGGATTTTTCATAATTGTTTTGCAGGAGGCTGCTATGCTATTAACCATCTTTCTCTCGTAGATCTGAAGAATTCCAACGTTCTGTTTCATCTTCATTGTATCTTGAAGGGAAGGGAAGCTGGCGGCGACACTGACTTGGAGACTAGCTGCCAGCAACGGCAGCAGTCTTCCTCCTAATGATCTGGTACTTCTTGGCCTCCATTTTAGATATTGTCAAAAATCTGTTTTCAAGTGAATTATGTGACTCAATTTTACTAGTACAGGCTGAAGGTAGATTCGTAAAATAGTTTTTCCTTTAGCAATTAATGCATTGAGAACTTATGATATGGTAATTTCATTGTTTTGAATGCAACCATGTGTGATGCATGTGAAGAAAATGGGGAATCTGGATCCACCATTACGCTAATTTTGTTATTTTTCTATCTAAACTTAGTAATTGTATGAGGAGGAAGAGGCAATGGATGGCTATACTGTTTTATTGAATGACAAAGCTACCTTTCTTGGGGATCTCATCTTCAATTTTGTGCCAGTGGTTCAGTATCTTACCCTGTTTATTTTGTGGGGGAAAATACAAGAAGCTGCTGGGGAAATTTTTATGTTTGCTTATAAGTAGTTCACTCTCTCTCTTCATAGGGCATGTCACGTTATCTAGTAATCACTTCTATGGTCAACCATTGTAGGAAAAAAATATGGATGGGAAAATTCAAGATTCAGAGCCTCCAACTCCCCATTCTATCATGAAGATGGGCTCCAGGTAAAGTCAGAGTTGAATGTTTATTTATTTATTTCATTTTCTTAATAAGTTCATGGCATGTTTGAAAGATTCAATGATAACTAATATGTCTTTATTTATTGGTTGCCCTTGTATGTATCATTTTTGTTCCTTCTGCAATTTCATGGCATTTTTAAAAGATTCATTTTCCTGTGATAACCAATATGCTTTTATTTTTAAGCTTCACTTGCACGTATCATTTAGTTTTAGAGGTTTCATCAATCTTTGTTCACCTTTTTCATTGAACGTGTGGTCGTAGGTTTATTCAATATTGTCATACTTCAGGAACGTGGAACTGAGTATAGCTTAAATTTAGTTGGCAGCATCCATTTTAATTTTAAACTTCTTTTATCTCAACTCTCCTAAGTCCAACCTTCCTAAAAAGACACCACGTGATGTATAAGTCCCACAGTAAGTGATTGTAGCATATAATTTTACGAAGAGTTAGTATTGTGTTGTGTTCTGTTGAAGTTAATCCACGTTAGTCAAATACAAGTGTTATTGATCAGTTTGTGTAGATCTGAACAATAATACCTGGATGATATATTTTGATCATATGTCTTGCAGAGATCGCAATAGCATGGAAGATCCAGATGGGACACTGGCAAGTGTTGCTCAGTGCATTGAGCAGCTGCGGCAGAGTTCATCCTCTGTGCAAGAGAAAGAATTTTCTTTGAAGCAATTGTTAGAACTTATAGACACACGTGAGAGTGCATTCAGTGCGGTTGGATCTCACTCTCAAGCAGTTCCAGTACTAGTTTCTCTTCTGCGTTCAGGATCCCTTGGGGTGAAAATACAAGCTGCTACTGTTTTAGGTTCCTTGTGCAAGGAAAATGAATTAAGGGTAAAAGTTCTACTTGGAGGATGCATTCCCCCATTGCTTGGTCTCCTCAAATCAAGCTCATCGGAGAGTCAAGTTGCTGCTGCAAAGACCATATATGCTGTTTCCCAAGGTGGTGCTAGGGATCATGTTGGATCAAAAATATTTTCTACTGAGGGAGTTGTTCCGGTGCTCTGGGAGCAGCTACACAAAGGGCTCAAATCTGGAAATGTTGTTAGCTTACTGACTGGAGCTTTAAGGAACCTCTCAAGCAGCACGGAGGGATTTTGGTCTGCAACTATTCATGCTGGAGGTGTCGACACACTAGTGAATTTATTGGCAACAGGAGAGCCAAATACACAAGCAAATGTGTGCTTTCTTCTGGCACATGTGATGATGGAAGATGCATCTTTTTGTTCCAAAGTTTTGGCTGCAGAGGCTACAAAAAAACTCCTCAAGTTAATAGGACCTGGCAATGAAGCTTCTGTTAGAGCAGAAGCAGCAGGTGCTCTTAAATCTCTTTCCGCTCAGTGCAAAGAAGCACGGCGTGAGGTAGCAAATTCAAATGGTATTCCTGCCCTGATAAATGCAACAATAGCTCCCTCGAAAGAATTCATGCAGGGTGAGTATGCTCAGGCATTGCAAGAGAATGCTATGTGTGCTTTAGCAAACATTTCAGGGGGTTTGTCTTATGTCATCTCAAGCCTTGGACAAAGCCTTGAGGCATGCACATCAGCTGCACAGACTGCCGATACATTAGGGGCTTTAGCATCCGCTCTTATGATATATGATACCAAAGAAGAATCCACCAGAGCATCAGATCCTATAATTGTTGAACAGACTTTAGTGAAGCAGTTCAAATCTCGTGTAACCTTTCTTGTGCAAGAACGGACTATAGAAGCATTAGCTAGTTTGTATGGGAATCCTATACTTGCAGTCAAACTTGCCAATTCTGATGCGAAACGTTTATTAGTTGGTTTGATCACAATGGCAACCAATGAAGTTCAGGAAGAGCTTGTAAGAGCCCTTCTTACTCTTTGCAATAATGAAGGTAGTCTATGGCGTGCGCTTCAAGGCCGTGAGGGGGTTCAGCTATTGATTTCACTTCTTGGGCTCTCATCAGAGCAGCAACAGGAGTGTGCAGTTGCATTGCTTTGTCTTTTGTCCAATGAAAATGATGAGAGTAAATGGGCTATAACTGCTGCGGGTGGTATACCTCCACTAGTTCAAATTCTAGAGACTGGTTCTGCAAAGGCAAAAGAAGATTCTGCAACAATTCTCAGGAACTTATGCAATCACAGTGAAGATATACGTGCATGTGTTGAAAGCGCTGATGCTGTTCCTGCATTACTGTGGTTGCTTAAGAATGGAAGTTCTAATGGGAAAGAAATTGCAGCAAAGACTTTGAATCATTTGATTCATAAATCTGATACAGCAACTATTAGTCAACTCACTGCATTACTAACCAGTGATTTACCGGAATCTAAAGTCTATGTTCTGGATGCTCTTAGAAGTATGCTTTCTGTGGTTCCCCTCAATGATATAGTGCGTGAAGGTAGTGCTGCAAACGATGCAATTGAGACAATGATTAGAATATTAAGTTCTAATAGAGAAGAGACACAAGCCAAATCTGCATCAGCTCTTGCTGGAATTTTTGAAATCAGAAAAGACTTGCGTGAAAGTGGAATTGCTATTAAGACTCTCTTGTCAGTCATAAAGCTGCTTAATGTTGAATCTGACAATATTCTAGCAGAATCATCACGTTGCCTTGCTGCAATATGTCTCTCAATCAAGGAGAACAAAGATGTGGCTGCTGCTGCTAGAGATGTACTGACTCCCTTAGTTGTGCTTGCAAACTCTGCAGTTCTGGATGTCGCTGAACTGTCAACATGTGCTCTGGCAAATCTTCTGCTTGATAGTGAAGTTTCAGAGAAGGCTGTTGCCGAAGAAATTATTTTACCTGCGACTAGGGTTTTGCATGAAGGAACAATGTCCGGAAAGACCCATGCAGCAGCAGGAATTGTTCGCCTGCTTCGTTCTCGCAAAATTGACCATAGCATCACTGACTGTGTAAATCGTGCAGGAACTGTCCTTGCGTTAGTTTCATTTCTAGGATCTGCAGATACCAGTACTGTTTCCACATCAGAAGCATTAGACGCACTTGCTATTTTATCTAGGTCTGAAGTGGTTAGTGGGCATATGAAGCCTGCATGGGCAGTTTTAGCTGAATTCCCTCAAAGCATTTCTCCCATTGTTGCATCCATTGCCGATGCAACTCCTGTACTACAGGACAAGGCTATTGAGGTATTAGCACGGCTTTGCCGGGATCAACCCGTTGTAATAGGAGAAGAAGTAGTTACTGCATCTGGATGCATAGCTTCTGTTTCTAGGAGGGTAATCAACTCCGCAAACATAAAGGTCAAGATTGGGGGAACTGCCATTCTCATATGTGCAGCTAAAGTTAATCACCAAAGACTGTTGGAGGATCTTAATGCATCAAATTCATGTAGTCTACTCATTCAATCTCTTGTCGCAATGCTAAGCTCTTCACAGTCTTCTGCTTTGGGTAGTCAGAGTGATACTGATAAGGAATTTATTAGCATATATAGGCTTGCAAAAGATGTCGATGGTACAGAATCCAATAAAGCTACTGCTGTTATTTATGGTGTCAGCCTGGCAATATGGCTACTCTGCCTTCTTGCCTGTCATGATGGAAGAAGTAAGCTTGTGATCATGGAGGCTGGAGTAGTTGAAGTTCTCACAGATGGAATATCCAATTATTATTCACAGTATGCTCAGGTGATCAATTTCTTACATCTTTAGTTTTTGTTGTTTTTGATGTTGAAACGGTTTTTCTTTATCCATGGGCAACGAGGAATTTCTTACCGTCTTGTGCAGCGCAGCGATAATTGATCCTCTATCATCTTCGAGACGGTAGACTTGGTGAAAGGGTCCCGAAAAATTTGATCTATTTATCAAATGGATGTGTATCAATAATTAATGYGTTCACCTCAATTAGATAGTCAATTTTGGTTTTTGATTCACCATTTGAAATTCTTATTATTTTTCTGATTTTTGGTTACTTTTATTTTCTCTTTTTCTTCTTGTAACTCCATGGAATTTAAACTTGTGATGGTTTTAGATTTTACTGAACTGGATAACACTTGTAGTTTTTCCATGATTCATGGTTCTCTGTTTAGTAGTTTACTCATTGATTCATATCTATAGTGAAATTAATTTTCTTTTGCTTATTGAATTTTATACAGATTGACTTCAAAGAAGACAGCAGCATATGGATATCTTCTCTGCTGCTTGCAATTCTATTTCAAGACAGGGATATAATACGAGCACATGCAACCATGAAATCTATACCAGTGATTGCTAATTTACTGAAATCAGAGGAGCCAGCAAATAGATATTTTGCGGCCCAGGCAATTGCAAGTCTAGTTTGTAATGGTAGCAGGGGTACCCTGCTGTCAGTTGCTAACTCCGGTGCAGCTGGGGGACTAATATCCTTGCTTGGCTGTGCAGATGCTGATATATATGATCTTCTTGAATTGTCAGAGGAATTCATGCTGGTTCGCTATCCTGAGCAAGTTGGTCTGGAGAGGTTGTTTCGGGTGGACGACATAAGGACTGGTGCTACTTCTCGAAAAGCAATTCCAGCTCTTGTTGATTTGCTCAAACCAATTCCTGATCGTCCAGGAGCACCTTTTCTAGCTCTTGGGATTTTGACCCAGCTTGCAAAAGACTGCCCATCAAATAAGATTGTAATGGTGGAATCAGGGGCTTTGGAAGCATTGACCAAGTATCTTTCACTTGGACCACAAGATGCAACTGAGGAAGCTGCTACTGATTTGTTAGGAATTCTATTCAGCAGTTCTGAGATACGTAGGCATGAATCTGCATTTGGTGCTGTCAGTCAGCTTGTAGCAGTTCTGCGTTTGGGTGGAAGGGGTGCAAGGTATAGTGCTGCTAAAGCATTGGAGAGCCTCTTTTCTGCTGACCATATTAGGAATGCAGAAACTTCCAGACAAGCTGTGCAGCCCTTGGTTGAGATTCTCAGTACTGGCTTGGAGAGGGAGCAGCATGCCGCTATTGCTGCTTTAGTTCGTTTATTAAGTGAAAACCCATCAAGAGCCCTTGCAGTTGCAGATGTTGAAATGAATGCAGTTGATGTCCTTTGCAGGATTCTGTCATCAAATTGCACAATGGACTTGAAGGGTGATGCTGCTGAGTTGTGTTGTGTACTTTTTGGAAATACAAGAATCAGATCGACAATGGCTGCAGCACGATGTGTTGAGCCTTTGGTTGCGCTTCTTGTGACCGAGTTTAGTCCTGCTCAGCAATCAGTTGTCCGTGCATTGGATAAACTTGTTGATGATGAACAACTAGCAGAACTAGTTGCTGCACATGGAGCTGTTATTCCTCTTGTAGGGCTCCTCTATGGTAGAAATTTCATGCTTCATGAAGCTGTGTCTAGAGCACTTGTAAAGTTGGGTAAAGATAGACCTGCTTGTAAGATGGAAATGGTAAAAGCTGGAGTAATTGAAAGCATATTAGATATCCTCCTTGAAGCGCCTGATTTTCTTTGTTCAGCTTTTGCGGAACTGCTTCGTATACTGACTAATAATGCTAGCATTGCCAAGGGACCATCTGCTGCGAAAGTGGTTGAGCCCCTTTTCCTATTGCTGACAAGACCAGAATTTGGACCTGATGGACAGCATAGTGCTCTGCAGGTTCTTGTTAATATCTTAGAGCATCCTCAATGTCGTGCTGACTATACACTGACCTCTCACCAAGCTATTGAACCCCTTATTCCTTTACTGGATTCCCCAGCTCCAGCTGTGCAACAATTGGCAGCTGAACTTCTATCACATTTACTTGTAGAAGAACATTTGCAAAAGGATTCAGTTACACAGCAAGTAATTGGTCCTCTAATACGAGTGCTTGGTTCTGGTATACAAATATTGCAGCAGAGAGCTGTCAAGGCTCTCGTTAGTATTGCACTAACGTGGCCAAATGAAATAGCAAAAGAAGGTGGTGTCAGTGAGCTATCCAAAGTTATTCTGCAAGCTGATCCTTCACTTCCTCATTCATTGTGGGAATCTGCTGCCACTGTTTTAGCCAGTATTCTACAGTTCAGTTCAGAATTTTATCTCGAAGTCCCAATTGCTGTGTTGGTCAGGTTGCTTCGTTCTGGATTAGAGGGCACAGTGGTCGGTGCACTGAATGCTTTACTAGTGCTGGAAAGTGACGATGCAACTAGTGCTGAAGCAATGGCAGAAAGCGGTGCAATTGAGGCACTGTTGGAACTTCTTAGAAGCCATCAATGCGAGGAAACTGCATCTAGACTACTGGAAGTACTGCTTAATAATGTGAAAATCAGAGAAACCAAGGCTACTAAATCTGCAATTTTGCCATTATCCCAATATCTCTTGGATCCTCAAACTCAAGCTCAACAACCAAGGTTGCTGGCAACTTTGGCACTTGGTGATTTGTTCCAGAATGAAGGTCTTGCTAGAAGCGCAGATGCCGTTTCAGCTTGCCGTGCTCTGGTCAATGTGCTTGAAGACCAACCAACAGAAGAAATGAAAGTTGTAGCAATATGTGCCTTGCAAAATCTTGTTATGTACAGTCGATCAAACAAAAGAGCAGTTGCAGAGGCTGGTGGTGTTCAGGTGGTATTGGACCTAATTGGTTCCAGTGATCCAGAAACATCAGTTCAGGCTGCAATGTTCATTAAACTTCTTTTCTCGAACCATACCATCCAGGAATACGCATCCAGTGAGACAGTTAGGGCCATCACTGGTAAGTTCCCTCAACCCTCCCTTTATGCACATACATGGATATAGACATTGATAAAGTTGGGTTTATTTTGTTATTTCCCTACAACATGATTGAAGATATTAACCATCAACTTTTAGAACAATTTCTTAGACTTAATAGAATTGCTTTACTTTTTTCCCCTTCTCAAAAGGTGGAGAATATCTGATGCTAATGGTCTTTTTTTTTTGCTTTACAATCCTAATATGCTTGACTAAGAAACTTTACCTGCCTGCCTCAGAAAATATAGTGTCCTAACAATTTGGTCTTGCAGCTGCTATTGAAAAGGACTTGTGGGCCACTGGAACTGTGAATGAGGAATACCTGAAAGCCCTAAATTCTCTTTTTAGCAACTTCCCACGATTGAGAGCTACTGAGCCTGCTACACTCAGCATTCCTCATCTAGTGACATCCCTAAAGACTGGTACTGAGGCAACTCAAGAAGCTGCCTTAGATGCCCTATTTCTTCTAAGGCAAGCCTGGTCAGCCTGTCCAGCTGAGGTTTCACGAGCTCAGTCTGTTGCTGCTGCAGATGCCATCCCTTTGCTTCAGTATTTAATTCAGTCAGGCCCTCCTCGTTTCCAGGAGAAGGCAGAGTTTTTGTTGCAGTGTTTGCCTGGAACATTGTTAGTTATAATCAAACGTGGCAATAACATGAAGCAGTCAGTAGGAAACCCCAGCGTATTTTGCAAGCTCACCCTCGGCAATACTCCACCCAGGCAAACGAAGGTAATGTACTTGATCATTGTTATCCCTTTAATTCTTAGTTTTAGCCTTTTTCTTGGAAATGTTGCTGCAAAGATACCTAGCTAATTTGTAGGTACAAACTAACAGTGCTCAACGAATTGCTGGAAATTATGATCCGTCTGTATTCTGCTGGAATATTGTGGTTTCTTTCTCTGGTCACATGTGCGGCATCCCTCATTTATCATCTATACCACTATATCTACATTTATGAATAATTCTTCTGTACATTTCATAGAGGAGATGCCACAATGTTCACTACTAAAATTTTGTCAGCATAACGGTTTTAGGAGAATATTTATAGTGCTTATGAGAGCCGTTCCTTAAAAGTTCTCTATAATTCATAGACAACGCAGTTTTTACATTCTTACGTTACAGATTTAGGAGAAAAACCTTCCACACTATCTTATTCCATTATCGTAGGGTCATCTCCTAATTTTATTCCATTATGACTAACAGTGCGATTTCTTATTTCTCTCTTGCATTATTTTCCCATTTTGTATCAGATCGCTAAACTTTAACCTCCCTTCAAAACTTGGTCAGGTTGTATCAACTGGTCCTAATCCAGAGTGGGATGAGAGTTTTGCATGGTCCTTTGAGAGTCCACCAAAAGGCCAAAAGCTTCATATTTCCTGCAAGAACAAGAGCAAAATGGGGAAGGTAAATTTCCTTATACCCCTTTTTTGTCTTCATTTTTCTTTCCTTGTGAAGTTTCTTAAATTAATTTTCTTCTCACTACATGTAATAAAATAAAACAGAGCTCCTTCGGAAAAGTAACAATCCAAATCGACAAAGTTGTAATGTTGGGAGCCGTTGCCGGCGAGTACACGCTGTTGCCTGAAAGCAAAAGTGGTCCTCCTCGAAACTTGGAAATAGAATTTCAGTGGTCTAACAAGTAAGCAACCATTGCTCAAGTAGGAGACCAGCCATTCCATTGGGGAATCATTTTTTCAATTTTATTTTCAATTTTGGGTATTTATCATGATAGTGTATATAGTATACTCTCCAGATTTTTCTTCTTTTCGTTTATAATATAGCAATTTGTCACAAGAAATCTCTCTGAAATTTCCTTCCATTAGTTTTCTGGGTTGAAAAAATGGACACAAAATTTGCTTTTGTTTGTATTTCATTGATTTCAAGTGCTTGTCAATTTTGAGGAAAAGTAATGTATAATGTAATTAATGTAACTTTCAGTGTGAGAATTGATTATAAAATTGTATTCACGGGAACTCTACAAACATGTTCTAAACATTATCTTTTGAATTATAAGAATCCTCTCACAGAAATAATTATTCTTTCCGAAACAGTTTCAATGTGATCGGTGTTACTGTTTAGATCATATATTTAAAATTTGAATTGCTTTTTTTAATTATTATTTATTAATCTGATGAATCAATTAAATAATTTATCATTTGCATTCACAAGTGCAGTGCTGCAGCTGAATGACAATGAGTGCGCTCTAGTTTTAACCGACACGTAAGTATTGTTGGACCACCTTAATTTCGTGCCTCGATAACTTCGTTTTTGAAAGTTTTTCCCTCTCCCAACCATAATCAAGGAATTACAATTATATAATTGACAGTTGGAGCATTTTCCTTTTTCCCATAATGCTTATTTTAGGATTATTGTTCAAATAAGGAGTAGGAATTTAAATTTAGAATAGTTAAAAAGTTACTAAGGACCTGTTTGGTAGGAAGGATTTAATATGTGATTGTCAAATTTATTTTTGAAATTTATTTTTGAAATCTGTTTCTGAATCTTGTGATCATAAAAATTGAAAGTCTTTTAGTATTTTTACATTTTGATATTGAAGCTTTAAAATGCAGAATTATATTAAAAAAGGATAAAAATTCAAAATATGGATAAATACGCTATTTCATGTTATAAATTAGTTTTATTGTTGCTAAAATTAAAATAGATAAACAGACTATATTATAAATTATATAATAATGATTATATAAAATTTATAACATATATGTTAATAGAACAATTTTTTACATTTACATTGAGATTCAATTTTCATATAGCAAACACATACATGAAATACAACTTTTTTTCTCATTGAATTCCTTATTTTCAGGTCACTGACCAAATGTAGCATAATGTTTCAAGTTGAACTACGGTGAAATTAACTCTTAGTTACGGTGCTTTTTAGTTTATAGTTTATGAATTAGTTAGAGTAGTAGGGGATGAATTTCAAATGACATGTGAAATTTAAGTGTTGGAACATTGTTATTGTTGTTGGACGAATGAGACACYCACTGTCCTAACTTTTAACACAATTACATGAAATATATTTTGAGTTAGGAGTTTACTGCTTATATAGAAAAAGCCCATCATCGATAATTTTTGTACTCATCGCATGTTTAAATCGAACATTGGTGTTACTGTTAAGGTCACTAACTCTATTTCTATAATACATTTGGCCAAACATTTTAATTTGGACCAATCTATATTTGGCCAAGCATTTTAACTTGGACCAATCAAACCAACATAGCTACACATTTGATACCTACCAAAAGTTTGCATTTTGACCGAACACAATCTTAGGGAATTCAAATAAGGGTGATTTTCTTGATTATTCAGGTGGGCAATTTCATGTGAATGTTAAAACTTTGCTGCATTTTTTCTCTCCATTATTCATTATTTGACTCAATTATTGGAGACACTCTGACAAACATCCTACTAACATTAATCAATTTTTTTAAAAAAGATTTTCATTCTTGCATCTTTCCGTGGATTTAATTATTTATTATTATTATTTTTTTATCGATAAAGACTATAACTATAACATTATATGATTTTTTTGGATACATAAAATATTGTTCACGATAAATATAAAATTTTCACATTTATTGAGAGTATTATATTAAAAAGAAAAATTATCTAAATTCAAAAATATCTGTCAAACCTAAATTAGTTAAGAAACTTCTAATATGGTTGAGGTGTCACAAAATTGATCCCATATCAAAATCAATTTGAATATTTTATTCTTGAAAAGTTCACAGTAATTTCGTTCGTTTCGTTTGAAAAGAGTAGATAACTCGAACCAAAAATAGTAGTAGCCTGCATTTAATTTTTATAAATAATCACAAAGCATATTTCCATATTTACATTGAAAAGATAATTATGAAAAATAAAATAAAATAAAGAGCGAGAAATGTATCCAACTGGGGCTAAAGAAAACGACAACCTCTCCTATACGCGCGCGCACAGTGAAAAGGGAATTAGTAAGTAACACGCGCCGTAGCGCGCGTGCATYACAGCTGCGCTCCGTCATCCTCGTCGCCTTCCTTTTCTTTTTTCTTCTCCCTCTTCTATTTATCCCACTCCCGCTGTCTGCTGCTTCCTCTTTACATTTCATCTTCACTCCATTTTTGAAACTTCCGGGAGAAACTCGTCGGCCTGTTTCTGTGATCTCTCATCCGTAATTTTGATCTTCCGCTCGTAACCGCCAAATATTTCTGTTCTGTTTCTCGTTTTGGTCCGGTGCGGGAAATTGAGGCTCCGAGTCGTTGGCATTTCTTCTGAAGCTCCAGATCTCGACTTCGAGCTACTTCATTCGTCCCTTTAAGGACTGAGTTGTAATGTCGCTTCGAAATCTGATTTTGTTGCTGACTGTGACGGTGATGATTGGAGTTCACCAGGCGGTGTCGATTACGTTCACATCGAAGATACTTCACCGGTTCTCTGAGGAGATGAAGGCGCTTAGGGTTTCAAGGAGTACGAATACGAGTCTACGAGTGTCCTGGCCTGAGAAGGGGAGCATGGAGTATTATCAGGAGCTTGTGAGTAGTGACTTCCGAAGGCAGAAGTTGAAGCTCGGCTCTCGGTTTCAGTTGCTTTTCCCGTCCGAAGGCAGCAAAACCATAGCGCTGGGGAATGATTTTGGCTGGTCACCATTACTCTACCTTCTTGCTATTTTCTCCTCCCCTGTTCTTGCTATGTTTATTTTTTATTTTTTCCATTCTGCATCTACTTTTCTGTATGTTTATCTTTTTGCCCCATGATTTCTCTGCAAACCTTTTCTTTCCCCACCTCCCTAATAGCCTTTTGCATAGTGGCACCTTTATCACAAAATTAGTGTTGTGAAATGTTATTTTATGTACCTGATAATTATTTTGCTATTTAGGTTGCATTACACCTGGATCGATATCGGGACACCAAGTGTTTCGTTTCTGGTTGCATTGGATGCTGGGAGTGATCTACTTTGGGTTCCTTGCGATTGTATAAAATGTGCTCCCTTGTCTGCAAGTTACTATGGCAGTCTGGTAGGCCTGATTTTCAGAATCTGCTCTTTCTACGTAGGCATTAGTTACTTCTAATTCACGACTTATGCTTTATCACCAAGCATGTTGCTTTTTTCCATTTCTGTTTAGAGTAAGGGTCATGCTTGGACAAATTGTGTTCTTGTATTCAAAGTTCTGTACTGCTTTTTCGCGGAAAAGAAGGGCATGGTCGGTTCCAACGCAAACAATCCTCAAAGAGGAGGCGGACATGATGGACTCTGTCATCTGCATCTAAAGAGAAATAATTGGCTAATTCATTTTTGGCTCAATATTTTAATGGATTGTGAAGTCTTTTTAATAAGACAGAAAGTTTAGCACTTATTTCCGATGATTGATTGGCAGGTGCTCCTGCTCCCTCATGTTTGGGGCATCTATAATGCAGGATAAAGATCTGAATGAATACCGTCCATCCAGTTCAAGCACCAGCAAGCATATACCTTGTAGCCATAATTTGTGCGACTCAGGCCAAAACTGCCAAAGTCCGAAGCAGTCGTGTCCTTACACTATTGACTACATAACTGATAATACTTCGAGTTCAGGATTGCTAGTTCAGGATGTATTACATCTTTCATCCGATTGTGAGAATTCATCTAATTGTACTATTCAGGCTCCGGTCATTTTTGGGTATGGCCATTGATCTCTTCTTTGTAGCTCTAATTTTTTGCTCGGAATGCCAACTACAGTAATGAGTAAGGATGCTGTAATTATATTACCATTTTCCGTTCTCTGATTCAGATGTGGTATGACACAAAGTGGTGGTTACCTAAGTGGAGTTGCTCCGGATGGTCTTTTCGGGTTGGGGCTAGGAGAAATTTCGGTTCTTAGTTCCCTTGCCAAAGAAGGATTAGTGCCGAACTCTTTCTCACTATGTTTTGATGAGGATGGATCTGGCAGAATCTTTTTTGGGGACGAGGGACCAGCAAGCCAACAAATGACTTCATTTGTGCCGTTAGATGAGAAATAGTAGATACCATACTAAATTATCTTCATTTTTATGATTATCGTTTGTTATATTTGCTGACTGAAGTCTCTGTCGTACCCAAATCTCTCAGTGAAGCCTACATTGTCGGGGTGGAAGCATGTTGTATTGGGAATTCTTGCCTCAAGCAAACAAGTTTTAAAGCATTGATTGATAGCGGAACGTCTTTTACGTTTCTCCCTGAAGAAGTATATGAAAATGTTGCGATGGAGGTATTTTCTTTTTGTAGTTGAGCCTTGTACTTAATTTATAGTCCGTTTGTTCTTTAACCAGTTCTCCTCTTGATAGTTTGGTAAAAGGTTAAACACTACAAGCACTGTCACCTTTAAAGGATATCCTTGGAAGTATTGCTATGAGATCAGGTGACATCAATGAGATGGAAAACCTTTAAAAGTCTTTCCCCTTGTGTCTTCCTATTTTGTGAATGTCTAATCTTAATATTGTGGTTCTCTGTAACAGTGCAGAAACAATGCCAAAGGTTCCGTCTGTGGCATTGTTGTTCCCGCTAAACAATAGCTTTGTGGTTCATGATCCTGTTTTTCCTATCTATGGCGATCAGGTAGATACACTTTCCTTCTGAGAATTTTCAAGTGTACATATCTGATTTAGTGAACGTGGATAAAGGTTTAGACTTGATTTTTGAAAATTGCCATAATTAGCAGTTAATTGAATAGCTTCCACGTTTAGTGGGCATACAAGTACCATTAGACATTAAATTTGGTTTCATATTAATGAAGTTGACACCCTCTTAATACCCAAGAAAAAAGAGCCCTCAAGGGAATGAATAATAAGAACAACTAAAACATTGTAAGAAGAAAAGAATATCTGTTTAAAGCATCAAGATGAGGTAATCTCCTCTTCTTGTATACATACTAGCAGTTAATTTCTAGTTTTAACTATCTACTAAATGATACGACTGTTATCCCAAGAAAAACACATGATGCGAAGCATCACTTTTTCTTTTTAAATTTGAATATCACATCACTTACGCTGCACGCGTCAAATAAGTAGTACAAGAAAATAATGCCTATGGTGATATTAAAATAGTACTTTATGGGTACAGGGGTTAGCCGGATTTTGCTTTGCTATACTACCTGCTGATGGAGATATCGGGATACTGGGACGTAAGCTCACAATGGTTCCCTTTCGAATGAAGATTACTTATAAATGATATGTGCTGTATGTGTAGTAAGTTGTAGATTTAACGTAAGTGATATTCTTGAAAACTGTCTCGTGCAGAAAATTACATGACTGGATACCGGATGGTATTTGATAGGGAAAAGTTGAAGTTTGGTTGGTCACGCGCAAATTGTAAGATTTCTAGCTGACTCTAGTACTTGTCATGAATTTGCAGCCTCTTAGCAGACCCTTACATCTTGTGCATCATAAGCATAAAAGGAAAAAATTGTGTACTCATTTCTTGAACCTGTATAATTCACACGTGGCTTACTGAACTCATCTCTTTATTTGGGGGGTTTACAACTATAACGCCAACCCCTCCCCCCTTTCTCATTGTGAAGTTACTGTCTCATTTCGACGATTTCCATGTCGCAGGTCAAGATCTCGGTAATGGCAAAAAAATGCCCCTTGCTCCTGCAAAAGATACACCACCAAATCCATTACCAGCCAACGAGCAGCAGAGGGTTCCGGGGGGGCATGCAGTCGCTCCTGCCGTAGCTGGAAGGGCCCCCTCTAAACCATCAGCTGCCGCCCCCTGCTTCATCCCATCCAGCTTTTATACGATTAGATTGCCGCAGCTGCTTCTTCTGGTACTCTACCTTGTTTGTAGTTGCGTGTGATGTAGATTCTGAGCTTTTCTAAGTTTTACATGTAAATGAAGGTCGTTTCTTTACATCTCTTCTCCCCAGCAAGGGCATGTCGATCTTCTGTGTCCTTGCAAGTTGCATCACTGCCATTTTTTTCCCTTTTTTTTTTTGGGCATTATATAGGCCATCCAGTGGGGGGTTGATGATAGTAGTTGCATTTTTGTTTATGTAGCTACACATTCTTCTATCTATATGTTTTATTTTCTAATGTATATTACCATTAGTTGTACTTGTACTTTTTTATAATTTATTTGTGCAGACTAAAAATAATTGTAGTTCTAACTATGGGATTCCCAAGATCAAAACTCATAAAATGAACATAAACGTGATATTTCCTTACTAGAGAATGTTTTTATGCAATATTGGAGACATTCAATCAATGGCTTTCGATACAATTTTGGGTCATTTGGCAGTGGTTTCACTTTTTGTAACTTGTAAGCATGTTTGCTAGCGAGATTAACAAGGACAATTTGTGCAATCAGAGGAACTAAAATCAAAGTTATTTTTCGTTCACATTTTTGTAGATATATTTTCCTTTCAAATAAAGAACAATTTGAGTGTATAACTCAATTGGCAGCTTCACACTAAGTAAATTTACTATTTCTAATCTTGTGCACATGGATCAGCTTATCGATTGAGAGAGAAAATCTCGGATGAACGCATTTTTCATTACAACATTAAATGGATGCATACTTGTCGTCAAATTGATAGATGGAAGAATGGAGTGAATAACAACACCACCTTACCTTAAAGTGCTCTGAATTTTAGATGGTTGAACTTAAAAGTAAATAATAATGAATTTAAGATTTCCCACATTTAATTAGTACCACATCTAAATGTAAAACTGATCCAGCCACTTCCCTATCTTCTAGAAACATACTCATTGGAAATAATTTCAGAACTAATAAAATGTTTTTTTTTTCCTTTTCATGTTCCCTACGTGTGAAGCCAACGCGAATTCCAATACACACGAATAGAATTTTAATGTACTAAAGAATACGGGGCACTATATAATATAATATAATCTAAATTAATTTCATACCCGCCACCGCGTACAGCGTACCACAAATTATTTGGTCCATACTTTCTCAAAAAAAAAAAATATATATTATTTGGTCCATACCAAAAGTTGGACACCATATTATTGGTCATTTGGATCTCTACGTTCAACATTACAAGTTGTATATCAACTAAATTAACTAAGTTTATAAATAAAAATTCCAAATTCTTATTATCACAACTCTTTTGTCGTACCCATCTTGACAACATATTAAGGTGTATACGAAAGCAAAGCAGTTCAAAATTTTTTTCCCCTTTTCTTTTTTAGTACATTTTTTTCCTTTTAAAGTGACTTATTAGTGGATGATAATAAATAAGACATATACTGGTTTACAAAACAATAATTGGAAGCTTGTTTGATTGGAACAAAAGTTAAAGCTAGAAGTTTGGTCTATAATCTAATAGATTTTCAATTAACTTTGAATTATGTATTATGTATTGAATAATTCCTTTAGGTTTCAACTTTTTATATAATAAATTTTTGATCTGTTATACACTTTTTAAAATTCAAAGAACATTTTTTTTATAGCAAATAGACGTAAACAAAAGAACAACGAGAGGAAATTAAAGTAGAGATGGCTGATGGCCCTTCCTCAAATCAAATAAAGACCTATTAAACATACCATTGAAAATTCAATGATCTATCATTGAATTTGAGGATTATTAAATGCCACTCTAAAAAATTGAAGGGCCAAACTTGTAATTTAACTCGAAAAAATGATTGACTCATTCCCTTTTTTTTAGTTTTGAAATTTACTTTTTTATTTAAAAAATTCTAGCAACATTGTAAATACTAAAAAGGACTATTTATTTTTTGTTTTTAAATTTGGTAAAGAATTCAAAATGTTTTGAGAAAAGTAAGACGAAAAAAATAAACAAATCATGAGCAAGAGCAAAAAGGCCAATTATTAGAAACGGAAAAGTTCAAAACCAAATCATCACAAAAAGGAGTCCTTTTATTGAACGGGTAAAAACAAACATTCATTTTAAAAGTATTTTACTAAGCCTCCTCAACCTCAAGTAAATGATTTGTATAATTTGAATTAACAAATCAAACATTAACTTATCTCAACTCATGAAACCTATTTTTAAAAACACATAGAAGCTATGAAAATTACATATACTTGTATATTTTTATGATCTCTTTTATTCGATCGTAGCCGACATGAGCATAATTCAGCGATAATTGACATATACTACTTTATTCTTCGATGTTGGAAATTTGATCTCCCATATCCTCAAATTGTTGTACTAAAAAACCATCGATTATACAGATTAAAACTCACTAAAATCATGACAAAGACGATAAACTTTCTCGAAAAGAAATTAAGGAAGCTAGAAGAATAAAAGGAAAAGAATATAGGTGAAAGTGGAAGATAAATATAGAGCAATAATTGTATTAGTATTAGAGTGGTGAAGAGAGGGTCACCTCTTCTATTCCAAAAGCTGTTCCATTGAAAAGAATAAATAAAAAAGGAAGTGTCTTTTGTCTAACCACCCCACCCCCAAACAAACAAAAGTACACCAAGATGAATTTTTGTGAACCCACTTTCTCTTCTTTTTTTTTTTCGATTAAATATACATCGAATTCGGGACTCAATTTAATAATTTAAACTAGTTCAGCGATAAACGTATCTATATTTTTTTCTAGCTCAATAGGTTAAGATACTTAAAAGTTTTAATTTTAGTGATCTTTAAGACATTTGGTTTGTTTAACCATAAAATCGATATTTTAATTTTAATTCTTATTTCTTCTGTATAATTCTCATTTGTCTTTGTATTAGAAAATTTGATCTTCGTATAATAAGAAATAATATTCTTATCTTCACAGTGAAGGTCCCACAATCTATACATGTTTTGTCCTATCCCATTTGTTTGGAGAAAACATTATTCCAAATTAATTTCACACCAATTAATTTTTTTAATTTCGAGATGTGGACTAACTGTTTCCCTTCCCTTGTCATGACTCAATTCAATAAAATTAAAACTTAATTTGAAGTTAAGGTCGACTAATTCATACAAATACGAGAGTAAAATGAATGTTTGTTTATACTAAAAAAATGGAAAAGGTTGAATAAATGGGGATGATTAAAAATATTCCTTACCCATAAAATGAATAGTTTCATAGAGTGACTTTATTAAATAGGAAGGTGAAAGGGAAAATAGAAACGAAAGTGGCGAAAGAAAAAGTGGGAATTAGGCACACGTATTTACTCAATTCCCTTAATAGAAAAAGAATCAGCTTTATAATCTTTCTACACACACGCCAAACCACCCCTATTTCCAGCCTTTTTAAGTTTTATGCACCACACAATTAATGCATTAATAACTTTCTCATTCACTTTAATTTGTCTTAATTAATTTTATAGTGGTTCGTTCGTTTTGTTAATGTTGCTACATGTTCAAAAAAGTGATCATTTTGATCTCTATTTGTAAAATTTTAACATGAAGACTCTTTAATACATATTTATTGATACATTTCAAAAAATTTAGTGAGTGAAGTATCATGCTAAAATTATGACATAAATAAATGAGATTGAATGGAACAAAATTTTTACTTTCTAAAAGCACAAGGATCGAAACAGACATTTAAAAAATATAGAGACTAAAACGAGCAAAAATTAAAATTATATAGACTAAAACAAACAAAACCCAAAAATATACGCATCAAGATTATTTAAACCTAAATTTTTTTTTAGTTGAAAGTTAAAATTTGCAGTCGTACACTTAGTAATGTTATATTTTAGGAAAGATTTGGAAAACTATATTATTTTTTTTTAAAGAAAATCGAAGATTGCATTGGTTGGGGAGTAAAAGTTTAAAAAGAAATTTACTTTAGAGAGGTTAAATGGTCCAAGATATAACTGTTTATGGTTTGTTTTTTTTTTTTTCCAAGTGGAAAGGAGAAGATTCGGACTCATGATCTCAATTCAACATCCACCTCAATCGACCTGGATGACTCCAATATTTTCACAGGACGACCAAAATAAATATTTTGAAAATTTAAAGAACAAAATCTAAAGGCTTGAAAGATTAACACTAAAATAAATATATATTGTACTAAAAAGAAGACCGAAATAAACCTGGTCTACCTTTGCATGCATTTTTTAACCCATCGCTAATGGTTTGATTTATAAGAAGAGTTAGTACTAATTACCAATAACTTTTGAACTCAAAATGAAATTAAAACCACTGAAAAAGACAGGATAAAGACAGAAATGAGAGAGAGAGATTATTTTATTTTAAGACCTTAAAAAAATACAAACAAAAAAGTTTGTTTGGTTTATTTTTGTAAATTAGAGAGAGAAGTGGAGAGATGAAGGAAGGAGGGTGGCCACTTTCCTTCGGTTCCTCTCCAGCTGAACAGAACAGTCCTCCTCAAACAAAAATTAAATAATTATTATTATACAATTTTATATATTTCCTCAGAAAACGACATGCCCACTACTTTTAATTTTCTTCCTACCTAGGCATGTCTGTCGTTTACTTGTTATTTRAGCCATCCAACCCATTTTGATTAAATTAATCAGTTGTCTGTTTTAATTGATTTAATCCCATTTTACAATTTCATCACCTACCTTCAAACTTAATGATTGTAAATCAAGCTTGTTTAGAAACAAATAATGTGAAGGAAAATTGAAATACGCTAAAATAAGGAGGGAGACTCCATATGTTCYAAGGTAAAGGCGGTGCAAACAATAATATAGCATTGGGTTTTAAAACTYGTTAGAGAAGAATTGAGCCATGACTCCGTTTGAATTTTTAAACTTAAATAAAAGGGCAATAATCTTCCAAAGGATGGACCCAAAAGTACCTGCTCATTAAGAAAAGTATATACACTTGTTTTAATCATCTTAAAAATCTTGGCTTTTTAAAGTTAATGCAACGTCCACAGCAACATAAACCAAGCCACAGCCAGGATTGTTTTTGCTGATTGGGGGGCCACGACCCAAATGGCTATATAACAAGGAGGCCTGTTTCATGAAACCATCCCAAAACCAGAAGAGCGAGAGAGAGAAAATCAGCCTTTTCCTTAATGCCCTTTTCTCTGCTTCTTTGAAGGGAAGACAGAGGATCCATTGTTTCTACCCAAGTTACCTGTACCTTGCCATTTTCTCTACAACTCAATTTGACCTTTCAGATACCGTTTTCCCTCTTCCAAACACTGTCTTCCCACTTCCTTTTTCCTCATTTCAAAGTTTCTCTGGGTTTTTCTGCAACTTTTTGTTTTCAATTGTATTGATTAAAGTGCGAAATGGGTGTTGGTGGGACTCTGGAGTACTTGTCAGATTTGGTGGGCAGTAGCCATAAACACAAGAAGAAGAAACAGCTTCAAACTGTGGAACTCAAGGTCAGAATGGACTGTGATGGCTGTGAACTCAAGGTCAAGAATGCCCTCTCTTCACTCAGTGGTATGTCTAAAGAAATCCTCTCTTTTTTTTTTCCCCTTCAACTGTTCTCTCTTTCTAATGCCTAAACTTGTCCAATTAGAGAGAGGTTTCTAACAAAATGTGGTGTGTTTTGAAGGGGTGAAATCTGTGGAGATAAACAGGAAGCAGCAGAAGGTGACGGTTACAGGATATGTTGAAGCAAGCAAGGTGCTAAAGAAGGCAAAATCGACGGGGAAGAAGGCAGAGATATGGCCGTATGTTCCCTATAGCTTAGTGTCACAGCCTTACATTGCTCAGGCTTATGACAAGAAGGCACCACCGGGGTATGTCAGAAATGTGGAGCACACTGCCTCCACTGCTTCTGTTACCAAATATGAAGACCCTTACATCAACATGTTCAGTGATGACAACCCAAATGCCTGCTCTATAATGTAATGTAATTCTGGTACAAGTCTAATGTTTTGTACCACTCTCTGTCTTTGTGACAGTTTCTTCTTCTTTTTAAGTCTCTCTCCCTCTCTTCTGCTAATATTTTTGTCATCGGCTCAATAATTCTGGTATGATACGATATATTACTATGTGTAATGGAATCATTTTATTGAGAAGAAAGGTCAACTTGGGATAAATGATTAGAATATCTGGGGTTGTTAGCTGTTAATAGAGATGTAAGAGATTACTTTATTTTTGCTGTTGGTACAAAAGGTTGCATGGTGTTGTAATTTCTTGTTTGTGAGACGACTTTCACTTGTCCACAGCTGTTCCTTCACCTAAAAAACAAGATTCCAACCTGGTTATTAACTGTTAGGAGGGAAAAAAGAAGAAAAAGAACTCAGCTTTATCTTAAAAGATCAGAAACCATAAGTGTTATTGAATTGAGAAGCAGCGGGATGCTTATGTATCTGCTTTCGGTTTGGAGAAGAGCCTAAAAAATTTGAACACAAAATTCAAATTATTTCAAACCGCATTTGGTCCCAGCAAACCAAGAAAAGGTAAGTGCAGAGAACAAAATTACAAACCAAGCCTGCCTTTTCTTTTTCTCTCTCTTCACAGAACGTGAGGAAAGAATCCTACTTTCTTTGCTTTTGGCTTCAGGCCCTTTTTCTCCGTTAACCTTTTTCTCAGATCCAATGGTACATAAAGAGATATGGCAGTGGGAAAAAATAAGGGTGTTTTGTGTGTATTAATTTTGTGTTCTTTGACAATTCAATCATACTAAAACAGAACATGTTCGAACAAATGTGCCCATTTGATTCCATTTGAAAAAGTTACTGACTACTTTTACAAAGTATAATAGCACCCGGCATGTAAATACTGTCATAGCTTGTAAAAACATCAAGTACATGTTTTGCTGATTGAAAATGAGCAATTTCAACCATGTCCAGATGGGATTTTCAGCTAAAATGGACTGTTAATCCTTCTGGTGGGTATTTGGAGAAAAACCAAGTATTCTGCCTTAATATTCAGCTTGGGTTCCAGATCCTTGGAAATTTCAGAAAGATGTACACTTCTTTTGCATTGCCAGTTAGCTTCGACTTAAATTCTGGCTAACCAAGAGGGGAAAAAAAAGCTCATGAATACAAGACGACGACGTAGGAAGCATGTAATAATGATTTCCTATTTGAGATACAGTTTCGAGATAAGCATTGTGACTCTACTTTATGAGATGGGCGAAAAAAATGGAATGCATTCAAATAGCTCAGTGTCGTGTGCATGACTTTGAAGAGACCAACAAAGGGAAGTTTCATCTGATTGAATATATATATACAAGTCAGAAACTCACATACTCTGCGTTGTCTATCTTCAACAAATTAGTAGGAAAATGGACATCATTTCCTTCACTTTCTATTTCCTGAGTAGACTCCAACGAAATTTATATCATACACAAGAGTTGCATTGCCAGGTATATTGCAGTCACCTGTAAAGACAATACAATACAAATGGCATTAACACTGTCCATGGTTTACTTTGTAATTTTGTATTTCTGTTTCCGTAGTAGCGTAAAACAAATCTGGAGGCAAAGCAAATACACTAGCAAATAGCATTCCCCAAAATAAACTAGAGCAATAATCCCAACAAGGAGTTTCTGACAATCACTGATAAGTTGCAACATTGTCGTACAAATTTAGAAAGCCAAGGCTCAAAACAAAAGCTGTTTGGTTTAAAGAATTGGACCTGAAAAGCAGCCTGCTGGTTCTGGTCCATATGCTAAATGTGGAGGAATCTGAAGCTTACGTTTGCCACCTGGCTTAAATCAGTGGGGCAATAATTCTTAGAACCCATTCAGAGAGCAAAGAAAACCACAAAATCCTACTTATGTTGTCAGTAGACGTACCTACTAGCATTGGAGGTACTCCTTCACCCCCTAATATTCCCTGATCCAATCCTCTTATTACCTGGTAACAAACTTATGAATATTAGTCCTTATCCAATGGGTCAGTGTGGTTAGTAATTTTTTTTACTCGGATACCCACACTCAGACATGGGGAAATGACTGTAGTTAGTTAATGAATGTTTTATCTATTATGTCAACTTAATGGTTGGTTGCAAGTAAATCAAAAGCTAGTTTTGCAGGTAGAATCTTCCTCATAATCTATGTACGGGAGAAGGAAAAACTTCACTGCCCACTGCTCACCGATCTTGAKTACAGAGACCTTTCTTGCATTCTCATTCAGCTCTTTCCTTTTCAAATCATTAAATTAAACACCCACCAATTCTTTCGACATCTTTGAGCATGTGAACAATTGGATTTGTGGGAAAACTAACTGCAAATAAGGTCTCTTAGAAGATAGTTATATCTTGGGAGATGAATGCCAATCAACTCAATCCTGGACAGGCTATTCTGTTGAGTGTTGACAATAACTTCAGATATATATTTTTTGATCACTTTTTCCTCTTAATCAATATCATTGCTCCCAAATACTGTAGCCACCCACTCTTAAATAAGTTGGACAGACTTTTCAAGCTCATATGCTTCTGAAAAACCGTACTGCAAATTTAAGCAATACCTTGCCAACACCAATACGCATGGTGAGAGGTCTAGCACGCTTATAGCTGCTGTCAAACACTATCCCATCAGCAAACCGTGCAGTGTAATGAACCTGCATTTGAAAGGAAATATAAGCCAAAAACAGTTCATCAAATCCTGTATGAAGGTTGAAACAATTTTCAATGGCAGAAGATTTTATTTTGCAACTCATAACATAAACACTTCACATGCGGACTCAGCAGAAAGGCCTAAACGATTAGATAATGATAAATCTATTTATCAAAACTACGTATTCGAGGGAATTTCCCATTACAAGGAAGCAATTAAACATAATTTCAGCGGAAACAATGAGCTATGTTAAACCACAATCAAATTTGATGGTGTGAAGAAAAGTAAAATGAGAAATATACTTCATGATTGAAGATTGGAACTGACATTGATAAGCTCACCATAAGGAACTTTCTCACCGGAACCCAGGGCGATGTCACAATAGCCAAGCCCAGAAGGCACATAATTGAACTCGCATAGAGGATCCCCAACAGTCGCATAGTATTCAATTCTGGTTGCGCTGGCATCCATGGGAGACAGAGCCAGAACCGAAGCAGCCAGAAGCCCAATGCCCATATTGCATATTGCCTTCTTAGAAGCAGAAACTGAAGAAGAAGAAGAAGAAGAAGGAGCGGATTTAACAGTTGAAGACAATTTGGGGGTGAAGATTTGGGAATCCTGGGCTCTTGGGGCTGTGAATATTAACGAGGGGAGTGCCATTTTAGTATGATCGGATTCTGCTCTATCTGCTGCTTAATGGTTGAAGGTGGCAACTGTGATGCTCTGAGGCAGTGGTTTGAATGAATGCGGACATGGATATGGAGAAGCGTAGGGACCCACAAGTGGAAAATATGGGCCATTAGATATGGATAAGAGCCTTTTAAAACCGAAACTTTCAGTTGGTCTCTTGGGCCCAGACCTCAATGTTTTTGGGCCTATGATGTTGAGACTTCAGAGCTGAGTCATCCCTACAAAAAAAAAAGCGAAATTTTCAAATATTTAAAAATATGTTATATTACAAATTTAGTCCCTCATGTTTGAGTTTACCTTCAATTATTTAAATATTTGTATATTATAAAAATAAAATGTAGATCATACATTAATATGATTGTATCATTAAGAAATTAATGAGACGACTAAAGTAATTTATAATTTAATAGACTCATGCACTTTCATTGAATATGAATTTTTATTAAGTGAATGTCCATTAACTTTTACTATGTTTAATGGGCTTTAGAAAATAATTTATAAATTGGATGCAAGGTTATCGTCTCCAATACACTAAACATATTTTAATTCTCTTTTTTTTCGTTTAATAGTGAGAATTTTGAGTTATGGTGTGTTTGGTTGAAGAAGATCTATCCCATATACTGAGGAGCTACTGAATTCGATTGTAGTATAATGCGATTGATGATCGTTCTTGCATCTAATAGTTTGATATGCATGATTATGGAGTTATCATTCTTGTTAGTAATCCCAACATCGATTTGTTTTTTATACTTCAAGTTAGCTTCAATTTGATTTATATGGTTTGGTTAAACTTCAAATCGTACCTACCATTGCTAATAGGACAAGTTTTACATTTCTGTGACACTAAGCTAAGTGTTTCGAATTTGGATGATAAGTTTAAAATGAGTAAAAAATATGAGTAAAGAGGTGAATATAAAATTGATTAGGGATAGTTTATTAACTTTAACCAAAGTTTTAAGATTAAATTTAGATAGTCACTTAAAAATTACTTTCTCTTCAAATTTAAACTTATTATTGATGTAAAAGTTAGTCATCTTTAAATTATTTTAAAAATTATATATAATCAATTAGATAAAAGGTCAGTTATCTTGTCATTTTCACCATGGTCGAAATTAACAACTACTAAACCAACAATTTCAATATTTTTAAAACAAAAAATTACATATTACATCTTTTCAAATAAAATTTTAGGATGAAAGTGGACATAAATCATGCCCTCTAGTCGGTAAATAATGCATATAACTAGTCGGAAAACAAAAAATAAAAATAAAAATAACACGTCAATTTTATTCTTATTTCAATAATTATTACAATTTCTTTAATAGAATAAACATTACAACTACGTAATAAAGAATAGAACAATATTTACACTCACATTGTAAGTATTCTATAGTTAYTACTGACTGAGCCTAGAAGTTGAAATCTCTATCATATTAGTGGGAGATGTAAATAATAGACTTTTGTGGAATATAAATAAATATGAGTAATCAAAGACTAGACTAAGGCGTTATGAATTTTTTGGTGTCGCCGCAGCCCATTATAGAAGAAGGCAGCCGCCCAACCTTGTGAATCCCTTCTTCAAACACAACTCCCATCCCCATGAAGAAATGGGCCTCGATATGGCAGTGGAAGGCCCAAACCCCAGGGTTGTCCGCCACAAATCTCAGAGCCGTCCACCCGAAAGGGTGCACCGCCACCGTGTTCTTCATGATCGGATTCTCCAAATTGTACCCGCTCGGATCTTTGTACACATCGAATTTCCCTTCCCCGTACCCCAACACCCAGAAATCGTGCCCGTGGAGATGCCACGGGTGCGTTTCGCTGTTGTTCGAGTTCATCGTGTTCGCGTTCTGCAGAATCACGTCCACCGTCGCGTTGAAATCCAACCGGTAAATGGCGTCGCTCACCGTCGCCTCCGGGTTCGGCGCCGGGTTGAAAATGTCGTAGCCCTTGAAGTCGTATCCGGTGGGGGGTTTGGCCTGGCTGAAGGTGTGGAGAAGATTCTTCTTCAGAGATATAAGGTATGGGGTGTGGGGCATGTTGAAGGATACATTGTTTACCGACCACCGCCGGCGTCCCTTCACGGTGTTCTGCGTGTTCAGAAATACGATTACTCTGTCCGTGGTTTTGGGCGGCGCGTGGATAAAACCCCGCCGGGCTTTGATGGCGTGACTTTGGGCTAATCGGGGCTTGACGTCGTCCCAGGCGGGCCCCGCCRGAGGAGTCGTCGGAGGCGGTCTCCGTTGGTGGTTTGGGTAGTAATTGAAAATGGCCAAACCAGGGGCGGTGGCGGGTTTCCGGCTGACCACATGGGTTGCGGCCCAGTAGTTTCTAGAAGGGTCTTGGTCGGCTTTAATCAATACGGAATACGTTTCTCCGGAGTATATGAACAAGTTTTTCACTTGAAATGGCTCAACGTAATGCCCATCGGCTTCAACCACCGTCATATTATGACCCTGTTCCACAAAAAAAACAGAGCAATTTCAGTACTAATTCAGACCCATTTCTTTTTATAGCGAGTGAGTGAAGTGAAATAAAATTAGATGCAATCTCATTCTCACCTCAATTTCGAAACTGAGGGCTGAAAGAGAAGTGAGGCTTGAAACTCTCAATCGGTAAGTTTTTCCGGGCACGACTGCGAGTGCGTGAGGAAAACATTCTGGGCTGGACGAGTTGCAGCGACCTGATTCTGAAGGTGAAGAACCCAGCTGAGAGCAATTGAATCTCCCCCTTCCTTGGATCAGAAGCGACTGCGAGAATTATAAAAACGAACAACCGAATTAGTAAAATGTAAAATCAATTGGATTTGAGTGGAAATTAATGGTAAGAGGCAGAGGGAGATTTTTTACATCAGGCTCTCCGACCCAGGTGAAGCCATTGCCGGGGGCAGCCAATCCGGCGGCGTGTTCATGGCTGCTGTTGTGATACCAATCGGTGAATATCATATTACGATCGTAATCGTAGGAGAAAGGCTCAGATTGTCCTTCTGGAAGCCACACGATGATCGATCCATAGAGGCCCTCTTCTCTTTGCATACCGTAGTGGGCATGGTACAGGTATGTCCCTGGCTGCACATTTTACACATTCAGAACGTCAACGCCTAAATTGTCGCTAAAAATTCTCTCTGTTTTTTCATTTGTTAAAATCCTTACCCTGTCGACAACGAACTGGTATTTGAAGGTTTCTCCAGGCAAAATAGGACACTGAGTGACACCTTCTGTTCCATCACTCCATGGCGTTCCAATCTTCGATCATGATACACAAAAATCCAAACACGTAAGAACCCAAAAAAAAAAAAAAGGAAAAAAACCAGCTGCGACGTGAAATTGGGATTGTACCTGCCGGATTCCATGCCAGTGGATGGCAACGTTTTCTGTGCCCAAGCTGTTCTTGAGGTCGACGATGATGGTGTCGCCTTGGTGGGCGTAGATGGTGGGCCCAGGAGTTCTGCCATTAATGGTCATGGCGAGCTTCTTATAGCAATCTGGGGATTTGAACTCTGACCTCACTTCCCATTTATAATACAAAGTTCTTGCTTCCGCAGCTGGAGATTCCAATAAGAAGATCACCAACACGCACAAAAGAATTAGCAGGATTCCTCTGCCTCTGCTCTGTAACACCGAAGCCATTTCTTCAATCGTTTTAGTTCTTTCCGAACCCCAAATAGCATTGAGATTGATGGGTTTTGCAGAAGAATCAATTGGAATTTCGGTCCATATATAATACATCCTTCAAGTCTTGGTCAAAGTAAACGGTTCATATATTTCTCAGGTATCTAGGGCAGCTTCATACCAAATTCTTCATTTCATTTGTTTTTCTTTAATTTGTATTATTATATTATGCTTGTTTTAATTAGGTTTATTTGTATTTGAATTATTCAGATAGTAAATTAGTTATTAATCATAAATATGTGGGAGTGAGAAAGGTAGTTATCTATTTAAATTATGATGTTATTAAAATATCTTATCCACTTCAACTATATTCAAATTAATTAGTTTTTATTCATATTTTAGTAGTACAACTAACGTATTATGTTGTATTTTAAAGATAGTAATTCTATTAATAAAACTTTCGCTGTTTTTCTTTAACATCACATAACAAAACTTTATATTAAATATGATCTTTTGTTCCACAATTCATCCAATATTTAAGATAATTCCAAATCTAGTATAATTGAAGTGAAATATTATATATATATATATATTTTTTTTTTTTGTATAAGATGATAAAAAGCTAATAGTTGAAAAATAATTATGAATATACAACGAAATAAAACACACATAAATCAATGATCATTACGAATATAGTCCATCAAAGTCTAGGTTAATTAAGAATTTTTATGATTAAGACAAAAATATATTGGTTACCATCACTAAAATTAATAAGTGATAAATGATTTAAAAAAAAGATATATTTTTTAGTATTATTTACTATTAGTTTCTATACTTAACTTTTGACTATAAACTACAAAAATAATTGTTTACTCTCAAATCACCCCACGTGTTGTTTTGTACAATTGTGCACTGGTGGGTGGGGTTTCTTAAATAGTCAAATTAACTTTTAAACATAATAAATTCATTTGTATACCTTTTAATCATAATCATATGAGAATGGTTTTTATCTGACCATTTCCACTCCAAATTTCTGAGATTTCACATTTTACATTTTGTTCCTGTCTTTTTGTAATAATCAAAATTAAAAAAAAAAAGGATAAAAGAACGGAAAGTAAAGATAGTATTGGTTGAAAAGTACGCAAAAGAAAAGAATCACATGATATTCAAACAAGATGGCGAAGGGGTTGTTTGAAAACTGAAAAGGACGCGGATAAAAGAGAAATATGATAATATTAGAAAATACTTCTAAAATTTTCACAATTTCAAAGTTAAAAAAATAACGATGCACTTATTATTATTATTATTTTTAAGTAGCTTTTGTTTTTCTAAAATATAAATTCTCCGAGATCTTTTAAATTAATATTTCATAAATGTTCAAATTTATTATTATTATTTTTTCGAAATGTTAAAATTTATTTTTTATATATATATATATTTTACTTATGGACAATACCCAAGTCTCTTGTCACTCTGCTTTCTGAAAGTACAGATTAAAATTTATTATTATTTACACTTTTAGATTTTCATTTTTAAATAAGAATGTTTTCACTGCAATACCCTAAAATATTAATGTTCAGAGATGAGTAGTCCATATCTATTATAAACCTATGTAAGATCAATTTATTTTCGACAGGTATAATTTTATGCATTTATCTTATTTATTTTACCTTCTCCTTCCCATTTGGTTTTCTTATGTGATTAATTTCTTCTTCTTTCGATTTTCAGCCGGTATAATCTATCCATCAATTTATGGCAACTTTGATTAACCACGTATTTTTAATTTCAGACACGTCATGATATTATTATATATACCATTCTCAATTGTAGTTTATATGATTATAGCATATTGTATACATTACTCCTAAATATTATACTTCATTGTTGAGAATGGTAATTCAATATATACATAAAATAGAAACACTAATTATATATTACATTTCTCATTATTCTATACTATAGTCCTTAGAATTGTTCCAAAACTACATGTTTACCAACAAAATTAATAAGTTATCGTTATTATAAAAATGATATAAGTTATCAGTAACTTTAAATCATCCGTAACACTTATGTGTATTGAATTGTTGGAATTTAAGAATTCTAGTTAAATGTGCAGTGAGTCACAATAAATGTAGTTAAACGTTGGAAATACATCGAAATGCTAAAAAAATAGTAAATCACTAGAATAACACACTGTAATAATGATAAAAGCCGGGGGAAATAACAAGAGTAGCTGAAAATAAAGTATTCAATTGCTTTCGATGGATTAAGAAACTTCAATAAATAAACATAGTTATTGGGGGTCAACGGATGAACAATTGAAACATGGAAATAAGAAAAGATTAGGATTAATCTTTAATGTCAAAATATCATGTCAAAGCGAGCATAGCTCAGTGGTAATTGACAAATACTTCCAACCAAGATATCATRTCAAAACGAGCATCGATCTTTGGAAATGGTAAAGCTGAAAATAAAATATATATGGAACGAGTATTAATAATAATCGTATATCGATGCTTTCAAAGAGAGAATAAAAAAATAAATATTTAAAGTTTAATTGTTTTGACTAAATTCAATAAAGATTTCTTTATTACTACTTTGCCCCCAAATTACGGCCTCTTTTGTCCAATCCGCGTAACGTAACCCTGATTTAGATAGAATCAAACCTCCTTAAGTTATTTCAAAAATTAATGAACTTTTCCAAGTAATCAGCGCTGAAACATTTTTGTTTTCTTTCGAGTGATTCAAGCTTTATTTTCCTCAGAAGTTTCTAAGAAACCTCATGGGAATTTCGTATATTATTATTTTATTTTCACTACTTTTATATGCGTTTGGAATTTTGGATTGTCCTTTTGTTTCTATACATGTTCAAAGGAGCAAGTCACCACCAAACATACAATTGATAATATATAATAAACTTTGTAATATTTGGATTGCAAAAAGGGTAAACATGGAATGGAAATAGATTATATAATAAAATCTGAATGTGGGTCACATTATTTTGATCAAAAGAAGAGAGCAAGCTGTGGAACATAAACTTTAAGAACAAGCAATTTGCGAAGAGATGGGCTTGAAAGGGAATGATGGGTTCGATGCATAAGTGAAAGTGATGGGTTTGGAACTGAAAATTGGCTGCCCATTGTTGACCAAACACTCAGAGTCAGAAATGGCTAGGATGGTGGGATCAATGCTTAATGTAGTTTGAAATCCAGTGCAATCCAATTTCACGTCCGATTGAGAACAATGGCAATTGTTGCTTATTGTGACTCTCCATTCTGTCATTCCATGGATCTGAAATCCAGTTTCCTTTTGGCTGATTGTTAGGTTGTTCAAATAACACTGGCAATTCCCTGATGGAAAATAAAAATGATAATAATAATTGAAGTCTTAGAAATGTAATAAACAAGAAGAACAAATTTCAATGAAATACATTATATTGGTTAATAATATATTGTATACCTTTGGAAAGGAGAGAGAGGAAGAGAAGTGCAGTGAAAAGCTTGACGAAGGTAGCCATTGCCATTTTGGTGTTTTCTTTTTTGTTCGAATAATAAGGTTTGATTTGTGTGGAACAATGAACTTTGGGGACGGTCCTATTTAAAGGGCTTTGTGTAAATTGTAAATATGGTAATCGGTAATAAATTAAATACATTTCATTAATTGAGATTCATTTCCGTTTCCGTTTAGGAGAATTCCGATCCCTAAGATATCTCGGACGCAATTTAGTGCGGTAATTAATCAAGTAACGGCGGACATCATAAATATTTTACAATCCGATGTTTAACTTAAACGTTTGAGAATTTGTATACAGTACCTTTAATTTTACAGAAGATCGTTTAAAGGGCATTATGGACATTTGATTATTATTATTTTTTATATAGAAATTGTGTGTAGGTTGTTTCCAAATCCAAATAGATATTTCGAACATGTCCATATAAGAAAATATTTTCAAAATAGATTTTCAGGTTGAATGGAGAGAGTTTTTTCTTACCAAGTTACCCTCTCTTTTATTTTGCTGATTTTATTTATTTAACTTTTTTTAAGACTAATTTCATTTATGTTAATTAATTAAGAAATTTATTATAAATATTTGTTTAATATGCATATTTTAAAAAGTACATAACTTCAACTTAGTTGTAATTGGCATCTCCCCATCCTACTTGTTATACTAAAAAAGGGACATTTATTTATTTCTTTTTTAAATTGAGACAATTATTTCACATATGCTAGTTACTTACTTTGATTGTTTTATAATGGAATTACTTGATTTGATTTATTACATATTTAAAAATTAAAAATCACAATTTTATTTATTATTTGTGTAATATTTTCTTTTAATTAAATGCAATTGGAAAAGAGAATTAAGACGCGGAAAGAATGAATCTGCTATTGGAAAATAAAAATAAATTGCCAAGAAAGAAATGAATTGTCGAAAAGCTAAAAATAGCTGCTAGTAAAATAAAGTCGTTGGAATGATTAAAAACATACACTGTTGACTTTTGCATGAAGGTTAGAGCCACGAGAGATGAGAGATGAAAATCAAATGACAACAAACATGGTTAAATTGTGAGTTTTTAGTAAAAAAATGTTAACAAATGTGGTTAATGATTTTGAGGATTAAAAGAATCATGGGTAGGATAATGGAATTTAAAATTTTCTTTGTTGAATATTCTATTAAAATATAAATATGTAATAATACATAAAAATACTAGCCTTGAATGACTATTAATTCATTTAAAAATTAATATATTCTAAAAATATTTATAAATACAATAAGATGATATTAAAAAAAGAAAGATATTTATTGAGGATAATTTAACGACAAAAAAATCTGATTCAAATCTCAAAATCTATATTTATTTATAATTATAAATATATAAAAAATGTGAAATATCATGTCTTTGTCTATTGTCTAATACGAGCCCGACAATTATTAAACGAGCCCAATAAGAAGATCATTTGGTTTTGGGCTAGCTGGGCCTGGAATCGTTCGGACCAACATAAATTACAAGCCCACGTTGTCCGGTCTTCCCTCACCTGTGTATGAGATCCCGGCGGGTTCTGAATCTCTGATTCATCGCGCGAAATGGAAATGGAGTCACCCGATTCTCAGACTCAGAGAATTTCTGATTCCGAAACCCTAAGTTCAGGCATCGAGGAATTGACGATATCGTCGGACCCGCTAACCTGTAAGTTCAGTTCGCTCAACAATCTAGCCCACGAGCTTTCCTCTCTTCAGGATCACGCGTCCCGTGGATCATGGCGTTCAATTACAGATAAGGTTTCTAGGGCACGATCTCTCTCCTTGCTGCAGAAGCCCCATGACCACCTCACCTACCTCTCTTTCAATGTCCTTGCCCTCGTCAAACTCCGTCGTTTCGTGGAAGCTTTGGCGGAGCTCGATTCTCTGGAAGATCTCGATAGTTCTCAGTACCGGTATGAATCGTATCCAAGTGTGTACCCTAATCGGACCGGCTCGATGGTCCCCTTTTCACTCCGCTGGCTGCACGCCCTGCTCCCTATCAAAATGGGTGAGCGTCAAGAAGGGTTGGACCGGTTCTACGAACTTCTGGATTTTGTACAGTCAAAATTGGAGGATAAAGAGACGAAAAGGCTCGATGCCTCAGTGAATCTGTGGAAGAAAAGGGAAGTGTTTGTGACGAACTGCATTATTGGTTATCATTTGAGTAACAAAGAGTTTTCTGTTTGTTTAAGTCTGATTGATAATTTGCTTAGTCGGGATTTTTCAGACCCTGCTCTGATTTCAAAACTTGGGTATATCCAAATGCACGTTGGTGATATAGACGGTGCGAAGCGTTCGTTTAATCGGATTGAGGAGATGGTTAAAGAGGGAAAGAGCAGTGGGTCATTGAGCGAGGTGGAGATTAAAAACCTTGTGAACAGGAACAAGGCGTTGGTGTTTATGGTGGGTAAAGACTATCTATCGGCAGTGAGGGAATACGAGGAGTGCATCGAGAGGGACCATACGGACGTCGTGGCCATTAACAACAAGGCTCTTTGCTTGATGTACTTGCGGGATTTAGCAGATTCCATTAAGGTGTTGGAAAATGCTCTGGAAAGAGTTCCCACTGTGGCTCTCAATGAAACAGTGATCGTGAATCTGTGTAGTATGTATGAATTGGCTTACGTTAATCACTCTGATATTAAGAGAACGCTCAATAGCTGGATTGCCCGTGTTGCTCCTGATGATTTTGATTCTTCGAGTACTCGGATTTAAGGTAGTTTCTGGTGTATTTACCTTCAACATAAAATCTTATGCACGAATTTGTGCCCCACTTTTTTAAGCCTGTGGGTTTTAAGTTTATCTATGTATGAATGGGTGTCATCTGCCTCCTTGTCTATCTACTGTGTTATAAGTTGTAGCCTGTGAGTTGCCTTCTAGAATGGTCTGGTAATTGTTAGTGCCATGAAAATGGTGTATTGAGTTGGTTAACTGTTATGCTGGAATAAACGTAGAACTTTGCTTCCTTACCTTTTACCAAATAGCGGTTGATGGTCCTTTTTGTCTAAAGCCTCACGGGATTGAATTTGTCTGCATTTCTAATGATTTTGTGTCTGCTCTGAGTGGTAACTAGTAATATAGCCAATCCAATATCCACTCGTTCTAGACCAATAAATGCATCCCAGCCAGTCAAATCCCTTTTCTTTTGTCTGAGATTCAACTTATCTTCATGCTTACTGATCAAAACTGGTTCAACTCCTTGAGAGAATAGTGTTGAAGGAAGGTTGAGGAAAGGGGGCATTTGAAGTGGAGGATTTCCTCGGATATTTCTTATTTCCATACCGAATTTTCTATTATTGGCAATTCCTTGGCTTCTTTTTTTCCATTTGAGTGAGACATCATTTTATCAATTGGGTCATTGCAATGCTACAACAAGGCTATTTACTGAGCTACTGATTTATTCTTTACATTCTTACTGTATTAGTTAGATTTCATGTAGTCCAGAGTTAAAAGAGGGGAGGCTAGGATTCGGAAGCAATATTTCCTACTCCTCAAAACTTTATTTCATGTTGAATCTGTAATTTTAATTGAGGTTCCACCATGATTCATGAATGATGCATGTACTGAACAAAATTGAATTTGTTCTCTTTTCATAATTTCTTTCTTAAAGAATAAATTTGCTTTGCTTTGGAAATGCTTTGATCAGGATTTTTTTCTCTACAAAAACTATCTTACATGTGCAGTAAATATATGAATAAAAACTCTTGGGAGCTGCCTAAGTTTATTTCTGGGAAGCTAATCTAAATTGAATTAACAACCGTATTCAAACGACACCATGGCCATTAAAAAATTTTGCCTTTTTTTTTTCTCTCCTTTTCTTTAGGGCGCTGCAAAATTGATATAAAAAGGATCTCTCTGCCCTGTGTTTATTGTTTCTCGGGTAATTTTCATTTTTTTAGCTGGACAATTACGAAGGGGGAGATCACCTTTAGAATGGTTAATAGGTGCCTTAACCATTTAAATTATGTTTAAATTGATAATCTTTAATTAGTTTGATGAAGGGAATTTTATAAATGGGGTCGATACAATATGAATGTTTTTGGGTTGATTATTGACCATTAATGTTTAAGAAATTAATAATTTTTTTATTTCAAAATTTCAAAATTCGTGACATGAGTTATTGCCCAAAGGCAAATCAAACAAGTCCATGCATCTTTATTTTAGGTTTTTCCGTGGCCTAAATTCTCATCCCACATATACGGCTAAATATATTAACTTAAATTTTATTTTATCTTTTCATTGATTAATTAAGAGTAGCAAAAATATGGAAAGAAATATATGATAGGGCAGAATCATCTTCGTTAAGAAGACCTGGCTTCAAAGGTTCCATCAATATTCCAAAACGATACTGCTTGAAAATAGTTTTTGCTGTCATATCAAAAAGCAATAGAAAAGATGCAACAAAAGTCATTCTTAACGTTTCTTTATGATCAATTTTCTGTTAATCTGGAGTTTGGTTTGCAAAGAACAGCCTCCGGAAGCTAAGGACTTCTTCATCCAAGGACCAAGCTCTTGACTTTAGCTTCAAGACAATCAAACCCCCTACACCAAGAATCCTCTCTTTTCTTCACCCATTTATAAACCACTCCATTCCCATGGCGTCGAAGACTAAGAACACAAACAAAACAAAACTTGAGCCTGCAACTATTTCCCAGAATACCCAATGGAGGCTTCAAGTTCGTGCAAGGATGGTGCAGCCGAGATCGTCTTCTTCGACTTGGAAACCACGGTGCCGAATAGAGTGGGGCAGCGGTTTCGAGTATTGGAATTTGGTGCCATTGTTGTCTGCCCCCTTAAGCTCGTGGAGCTTGAGAGCTTCACCACCCTCATTAGACCAACGGATTTGTCAGCCGTCACTTCGAGGTCCAGCCGACGTGACGGGATAACAAGAGAAACCGTTGCAACTGCACCATTGTTTGAGGAAGTTGCGGACAAGATATTCAGCATCTTGAATGGAAGGATATGGGCAGGCCATAACATTCAAAGATTTGACTGTGTTCGTATCAGGGAGGCGTTTGCAGAGATTGGCAGGCCTGCTCCTACGCCAGTCGGGATGGTTGATTCTTTAGGAGTCTTAACTGCAAAGTTTGGCAAGAGAGCTGGAAATATGAAGGTAAGAAAACAACATTAGAATTAGAATCATGAAAAAGAAAATCATAACATCCAGAATAGAATCCTCATATTTTGAACTGTTTCATGTTTAGATGGCATCATTGGCTTCTTACTTTCAGCTGGGGCAGCAAAAGCACAGGTACATAATATTAGATCAACTCCCTCCCTCTGCCTTTTTGTTATAATATCACTTTGGTTCACAAAAGTTCCTTTTGCAGGAGCCTCGACGATGTTCGTATGAATCTAGAGGTCCTCAAGCATTGTGCTACTGTTCTGTTTCTGGTATGTGCACAAAAGTTTCGACCATTTATGCAGCTCTTCTTGCATACCTGAGTTATGTAAATGGAATTTCTCTTTGTGGGTCACCTCTGATTTCGCTAATTTCTCTACCAGGAATCGACCCTCCCAAGCATATTACACGGAAAGTGGAAAACTTCATCCACCACAACAACTCGAAACAGAGCCAACGGGAAGTTGCATTGCAGAGAAGAAAGTAGTCGAAAATCTCCTCCAACGTCACCAGGATATCAACTGAGATCAGTTCCTTATGCAAGAGAGAGATTGGGAATTGGAAAGGTTCAGTTACAGGTCTTTCTTTAAATGTCAATGATATTTCATATATACATATATGGTGAAATTTTTTTCCAATCAACTGATGAAAACCTGCTTATTTGAAACAGATGACAGAAAAGGTAAAGAATGTACTCTGCAGAGCTCAGGGAAAACAGAATTTTGACATCTTACTCGAACATTCTCGTTCGCTGCTACGATGACTCGAACCAAATAGATATACCATCTTGTTGATAAGAACCTTGTCATTTGGAAAGTGTTTCTTCTTGGGAGAGATTCTTTAATGCACATACATGAAAATTGAAAACATAAGCAGCAATCAAACAGTTGATTTTTTACTTTGATCTCTTGAATTAAGAAGGTGACAAAGGATGCAGTTTTTACTGTACATAAGCTTCATAAATGAATCGAATTTATATTAAAGAAGGTGACAAAGGATGCACCTTTTACTGTACATAAGCTTCATAAATGAATCAAAGGTAATAAAGAGTTTCTTGGAAAGGAAAACAGCTTTTAAAATAGAGTTGCCTACATTATAAGTAAATCTATTTCCTTAATGAAAAATCCACGAAGACAATGAAATATTGTGAATCCAAATTACAAAGAACAAATCCTTTTGAAGTAGTCCTTTACTTCCATTTATATCCGATTCAATGAAAGTTGTAACGCTTGGATATCATCATTTTATCATCCAGATTTGCCGCTACAGCTTCTGCAATAGTCAAGAAGGTCTTCATTTCTATAGTGCTAAGGAAGTTAACCAATCTTTACATAATAACGTTGGAAGAAATTTGAACATCTTAGATGTTAAGGATCTCACGTTAAAAAGAAAAGGAACCTTACCACGGTTTATAAATTGATTTTGAGATGGAACTCCATGAATATTGATATGGTATCAGAGCTCAAATACGTTTTCTTTTTGAACAGTTTTCAAAAATCTCCTTTCTAAGCGCCATTTCTCCTCCCATCAAGTTTTAAAAATGCATAATTTTCTGAGAAAGCAAAATAATTGGCGCACACTCGATCCAACGAAAACATGTTAAATACAGAGGCTCCAATTCCATTCCAACAAAAGTTTGATAGGAAAAAACTAAAGGGAAGTGATGGGTGTCTCTTTCATGACCTCCTTTAATTTACAACCTCATCTATTCTTCCCTCTCTTGATTGTAATAATTGAAATGAACAGCCTCAAAAATAATGTACAAACTTCTTTTCTTGCTTTATTTATTTCGATTACTTATTACAGAATAAATTTAACATGCAGGCCTCCAATTCACGAGATCTCCTCTCCAATACCAGACTCTTCGGAAAAGTGGGTTTTAAAAACAGACACTTTTGCTTTTGGATTGGAGAAATGGAAAAAAGAAAAAAGAGAGAAACAAAAGGAAAGCCATTAATTGAAGTGTTGAAAAGCTTTGTTCCAACCCGAATTCCAAACCATCACAGTCCAGAAACGCATAGGCTCGGCGCTGCTTCGGAGTTATTGGAACTGACAAAGAATTGAAATCACAAGTTTCTTTCAATTTCCAAATAGTTCATGGCTCTGGTCTCTTACCATTTCTGTATGAACAAACCCATGTGACTCTTTTCATCTCATCTTGGATTTTATGCCACCCAATTACATCCAATTATTGAACCATCTTATTATTAATAGTGTCAAATTATTTGTGTTTCGATTTTCAATCACAAAATCGCCCAAATGATGAAAATAAACTGTAAGAAATAATCCTACTATAGCTAGGAATGAATAATAATAATAATGGGCCCTCCTGCACAAACACATTATTAAGGAGGATGCGTTCTGGATTACCATGTATAATTTCATCAAAGCCTATTCATGCTGATTGCTGCCTCTAGTATTATCCTACCGATCCAACACTGTTCTTCTTAACAATCCACCGCCACATCCTTTGTTGCTTTTATCATAGGATAATTTTCTCTTTTTTTAAGAAGATTAAGCTCGCTGTCAAATTCAACTGTATATATTAAATGTATTTAATTAAATATGCTCACTCTTCGTTCCCCTTTGTTTCACCTTTCATTTATAGGCTTTTGTCGTTTTGGTATCCCCTCCAAGTTTGTCCACGTCACATGTTATGGACATCTCTGGAACGTGGGCGAGAGAGCGAGTCCTCGTCAGACTAAAATCAAAGGCAAGACATTACATTACTCAAAAAGCTTATTTTAGAAAAATTATTAGAGGAAGTTGTCACTCATGATTAAGGAAGATTATATACATATATATATATATTGTTGGTTTTTTGGGCCTAAATCTCAATTAATTTTAATTTAATTAATTAATATTTTGATGATAACAAACGCACTTAATATTAATTGTTTCTGGTGTGTAAGATTATTATTATAAAGCATAAATTTATTATCAATTTCGATCATATTATATGATTTATTGATAATATATATTGTGTTTATTGATAATTTTAGTGTTTTTAAGTATCCACAACGTACGAAGAAATTATGAGTAAAATAAATTAAAAGAAAAAATACAAGAAGATGATGCAGCGGCTAAACCAACCAAACGGACTAATGAAATAGCTACACGTGACGAGATATATTTACTTAAAGAAAATAACGGTGAAAGAAAAAGAAAAGAAAAGGAAAAGTTAAAAAAAAAAATTAAAAGAAAAACAAAGTTACATTAGGTAATTTGTTAAAAAAAATCATGTCATGCATGCTGGCGGACTAACCGTTAAAAGTTTTTTTATTATATATATATAATTATTTTATTCAATTAAATCACGTTTTGAGTGATTTCCTTCCCCAATTAAATTTGTTTTAAATTTAAATTTGATTTCAGATATTTTTTTTTTAACTTTTCCTCATCTATTTGCACCATTCATTCTTTCAAATTTTCAACAACAATTTCCTCTTCAATTTTCTCTCTAATCTCTTCGTATTTTTATCTCCAAAATTTCAATGTTCTTATAAATTTTCTGGACAACTTTTATTTTCTTTTAGCCATTTGAGTGCTTTTATTTATAAGTATTTATCTTACAAATTTGGGAGCAAAATTTGTAAATCCACTCTTTGTAAGAGATTGTAAGTTCTTCATTTTCCAAATTCATTGTAAGGGTTGCTCTTGAACCCGAAAAAGAGTATTTGTAACGGTTTTATCCTGAACCGTGGAATGGATCGAGTTTGTTCTTGCTCCCGTAAAAAGAACTTTGTACCGGTTGAACTCTAAACCATGGAAAGAGTCAAGTTCTTCAATTGAACACCTAAGAGGAACTTGGAGAGTGGAGTAGGTCGACTGTTGCCGAACCACTATAAATTTCCGGTGTCATTTTCTCTAGCTTCTCTATTTAATTTTTGAAATTAATTTTTTTACTACAAATTCCATAAAATTTAAATGTTCGAATTTGTTATTCATGTTTATGGTCAATATTTATATTTGAATTATTTGACTGGTGAATTACTTAAGGTGTTTGTATTGTTGTTTAATTTTGAGTTAAAATCATTTGTTTATAAAAAATTTATTTATTTATTTAAATTGGACCAACTGCAGTAAAAAGTTTAAAAAGTTTCATTAAATCCTATTCACTCCTTTAGACTTGTCATAACGATTCAACATGTAAATCTAAAGTAGGTTGAGTTCAACTTGTCTAAGGTTATACATTAATGGACCTCTAAAAAATAGATAAATAAATTATTAAAATAATATTATGTCACTAACTTTTAAAAAAATAACATTCAAATAATTTAATTCATCCAACTCAAATATCACAAGCAATCTCTCTTGGATTTGAAACTACATTTTTTCTTTTTTTTTTTTCCGTAAATTTAAGAATTGCATGAATATTGATATGTTAAATACCAAAAAAAATATCAAATCTAAAAATAGAACCGGATCGGAATTGGTGAATTGAATGCGAAAAAAATGAGTATCGAAATGAACGTTGAGGATCTAATAAGAAATTGTCAAGAACCGTCAACTCTTCTCCAGCTCACATTTTCCTAATATGGTCCACAGATCGTAGGCTTGCACCACGTGTCAGAACATTACGCCCTCCTCCTTTTTCTTCATCAAACAAATTCTCAGCGGTTTCTTTTTTTGTTGGATGGAAAATTCTCAAAATCTCTAATATGGCTCAACTCCCCAAAGGATTAAGGAAGGTGAAGGGTGGCAAAATTTCCCTACTAAATTCATGCCTCCTCCAATTAAGATGTGTCAAGTATATTTATTATTATACAAAAAGGAAAATAAATATTTTTTAAATAGAGTCCACGTATATACTCTAAATAAACCACCATCTAATAAAAAAAACTTAAATTGATAAGGTAAATTTAATTCATATACATAGGTGTAAGGTTTGGTGGGCCACAGTGCCATTCATGCATGCCACGTGTCAACTGTTCAGTTGCGTTTTGTGTCTATAAATTGAATGCATTGGCATGAAGCGATGAATCACGCATTACAGCAGGCTGAGGTTCAGAACCGGATTTCTCTCTTCCATTGCCATCGGATAGAGCTCATTCGATTGAGTCCCAAATTTCCCATTTATTATTTCTTCCTCTCTTCTTGTATTTCTCGGAAAGAGATTAAAAAGATGTTCATCGACAGCTTTAAGGTTGAGAGTCCCAATGTGAAATACACAGAGAATGAGATTCATTCTATGTATGACTATGAGACCACGGAACTTATCCATGAGAATAAGAACGGTAGCTATCAGTGGACAGTCAAGCCCAAGATTGTCAAATACGAATTCAAGACTGATACCCGCCTCCCAAAACTAGGGTTTGTTTCTTTATCCCCTTCGTTTGGATCATTAGATTTCTAGAATTTGTTATTTTGATTCTCTGGTCTCTCGATAAGAAAATTTGTTATGTATTGTGTAGGGTTATGCTTGTTGGATGGGGTGGAAACAATGGTTCAACCCTTACTGGGGGTGTTATTGCCAATCGAGAGTAAGATTTCTTTCGTTTTTAAATGTGATCAAGAAATGTAATTTTGTTGTCTATATTTATTGTTTTTTGGTCTATGTTCGATCGGATGGTTATTTGGGTTTGGGCAATTCCTCCACCCACTTTTTTGTTTGTATTTGAGTTGGGTTTCTTCTTAATTAATTTTTTATAACTTTTGAACATGTATGCGTTAAAATAATCTCCAGAGGAATCTCCTGGGCAACTAAGGATAAAGTTCAACCAGCCAACTATTTTGGCTCATTGACCCAGGCTTCGTCTATCCGCGTGGGTTCTTACAATGGCGAGGAGATATATGCCCCATTTAAAAGCCTCCTACCTATGGTATTAACTTTTTGAGTTTTAAAGGGAGGGGAAGGTCCTGTAAATCGAATCTGTTTTGTTAATCCCCAATATTCTACAGGTTAATCCAGATGACATTGTGTTTGGAGGGTGGGACATTAGCGACATGAGCTTGGCAGATGCCATGGCAAGGGCCAAGGTGTTTGATATTGACCTGCAAAAGCAATTGAGGCCCTACATGGAATCCATGGTCCCGCTCCCTGGGATCTATGACCCTGATTTTATAGCCGCTAATCAAGATTCCAGAGCCAACAATGTGATCAAAGGAACCAAGAAAGAACAAGTCCAAAAAGTCATAAATGATATCAAGTAACATGCTCTACTTTGATTCTGTTTTGGGCCTTTGGCACATTCAATTTTTTCAGATACCCATGTTCTCTAATCTGCAGTAAAAAGTAAAGGAAGTGAATATTTTACATTTTAATCTAATTCTCTGGGTCCTATTGTGATTATTAGGGAGTTTAAGGAGAAGAGTAAAGTGGATAAAGTGGTTGTGCTTTGGACTGCCAACACAGAGAGGTACAGCAATGTGGTTGTGGGGCTGAATGACACAATGGAGAGCCTTTTAGCTTCACTGGACAAAAACGAGGCTGAAATATCTCCTTCTACCTTATATGCAATTGCCTGTGTTCTTGAAAATGTCCCTTTTATCAACGGAAGCCCACAGAACACCTTCGTCCCTGGTATGATCTAAGCTTTACATTCTGTTCTCTTACTTGAATGATCATAGGCATCAAACATTCTGAGTTTTTGGGTTGTAATCTTCCACAGGGTTGATTGATTTGGCTATTAGAAGGAACAGTTTGATTGGAGGAGATGACTTTAAGAGTGGTCAAACCAAGATGAAATCTGTCCTAGTGGATTTTCTAGTCGGGGCTGGTATCAAGGTAGAAATTTAACACAAAAATTTGTTTGATTTTCATCTTGCCCATGAAACCAGTGAAACCTTCCTCTTATTTGTGATCTTTTTTACAGCCAACTTCAATTGTGAGCTACAACCATCTTGGAAACAATGATGGAATGAATCTCTCTGCCCCACAAACCTTCCGCTCCAAAGAAATATCAAAGAGCAATGTGGTGGACGACATGGTGTCGAGCAATGGCATCTTGTACGAACCAGGGGAGCATCCTGACCATATTGTGGTGATCAAGGTGCTTCTTCTTTTGCTTCTTCTTCATTGAAGCCTTTCCTCTTTACTGTGTTATTTTGCCTGAATTGTGAAGCGTTTTTTTTTTTTTTTGGGATTTTTAGTATGTACCATACGTTGGAGACAGCAAGAGAGCCATGGATGAGTACACATCAGAGATATTCATGGGTGGGAAGAGCACCATAGTGCTGCACAACACATGCGAGGACTCCCTTTTGGCCGCTCCCATTATCCTTGATCTAGTTCTGCTTGCTGAGCTCAGTTCTCGCATCCAGCTCAAGGCTGAAGGAGAGGTGGGTTTGGGTTTAAACTTTGCATCTTTTGAAACTAAACTAAAAGATGGAGATTGAAGAGGAGTTGATTGTTTTTTTGCAGGAGAAGTTTCATTCATTCCATCCAGTGGCTACAATACTGAGCTATCTCACCAAGGCTCCTCTTGTAAGTACAAAACTGATCTTCTTCTTCTTCTTCTTCTTCTTCTTCTTCTAGTGCTGAACTCTGGCTGAACCAGCAATAGAACTCATAATAACTGAGAGTTTGTGGAAAACACAGGTTCCCCCAGGCACACCAGTGGTGAATGCCCTGTCGAAGCAAAGGGCGATGTTGGAGAACATTTTGAGGGCATGTGTTGGGCTGGCGCCTGAGAATAATATGATCTTGGAATACAAGTGAAAAATGCCACTTCTGCTTTCCTAGTTTCAGTTCGATGTAATTGATGCTCTTGTCTCAGCAATGTGCATTTTATTTTTCTTTTTTAGAGCAGGAAGCTTCTGTGTGAAGGCTGTTGTCTTGTGATTCAACAGCATCCCTTAATGAGGAAAGGGGAGTATGATATATAATTAACGGGTTAAACTACTCTCAGTGTGCAAGTTAACGGTACATTTTCAATATAAACTTGTGGACGTTTCGATACAAAATAGAACACACTTTATATAAGTTGAATGTTGGCATACATTCACAAAAGCCATAATCTTTAATAAACATTTATATACCAGTATATTGTTAGTATTAGTCACCAACACCAAAAAAACGTATGTTTTATTTTTAACTTGGTAAGTCTAAAATGTTTATGAGAAATTAATCTTGGCACATTGTGGCTGCAGTTTTACACCTTCACAGAATGAAAGATAAATTTCAAAAATATATTTTAATATAGCAATTAACAAATTTCTTCTCTGCACCACATCAAATAGTTTTTTAACAAATAATTAAGACTTAAAAATGGTATAGAAAGTGACTTTCTAGAAAAAGTAAAATTTTTTTTTCTAGATATGGGAGTTTGAAACTCGATTTTAAGACAGTAGAGGTTAATTATAATTGAACTATACTCATATTGACAGTTATATTTGTATTATAACACAAATATAAATGACAATATATTGAAATATTTATGCATTAGGGTGTTCCACGAGGGAGTTGTTATATCAATGCCTTCATTATTTGGGACGATTTGGGTGAATTTGAAGTACATAGTTCAATGGTAAAAATGTCTCCAACCAAAAGGTTGTGAGTTCGAACTTTCATCATCTATGTTATACTAAAAGAAATAAAGATGAAAACATGTGCATATAGTTATGTTATGTATATTATTAATATATTTGATGTACAATTGTTGTCGATCAAAGATTATAATAATAATAATAATAAAAAGATTGTATTAACAACTACACTGACATCTTTTATGTATTGCATATGGCTCACCATAGAATTTATTTTTACCTTCTATGGAAGGAATAGAAAATAGAGAATCTATTAGACCAAATAGAAAATAGATTATCTATTAGACCTAAATCAATAAAGTGCTTCATATATATATATATAGACACATACACTATTCTATATGTTGACGCACGTTATCTATATGTTTTTATATTTATGTTTGTTATATGAAAAAAAAGAAATTATATAGAAAGGGTTCTTTCTTTAAATGTTAAAAAAACGTAAAAAGGGGTTTTTTAATATTATTTTTAACAATCAAATTTATTAGGTTTTATTGAGTTCATGACCATTTTCTCTCTTTTTTTTTTTTTATAACTTCGGCAATTTTTTGAAAAAAATTGGGGAAAAGTGGCTATTTATGTGAATAGCCCAAATGCTTACCACTGTGGGCCTTGGCTTGGTGACTAAGGGCCCAACGCTAATTTCGATATACATATTTAGCTGATTTTCAGGCACTATTTACCATAACGTCAAAGCGTTAAAACTTTCTACAATACTTTTATGACAAATAGTTAAATAAAAATAATTTGATACGAAGAATATATCGAAGTGCTAATTCGAATATTATGATTTTATAAAATAAAACAGGTAAATATTGATTCAGAATTTTACGTATTTAAGAAATAAAACTTAGATTTTAAAAATTACATCCATATGCATAAACATTACATCCCACACCATTATAATTAACGAAAAGTTTCTGGAATATTTTACAGTGGCTTATGAGAGAGAAAATGAATTATAAAATTAACTTATTTTACAAATACGTATTTTACTGTTAAAAAGAAAAGATTTTTTATTCTGTAAAGTATATAGTAGTTATAGACTCTTCAGTCATACCAAATCACGAAATTACAATATCTAAGATAAAAGTCTACATCAAATAATAATTCGCCCACAGCTTTTTCAATTTCCCTTTTTCTTTTTAGATCTTCTAAGTATTCTGTTTGTACAAGTTACTGAAAAATTAAAATACCATATGACATGGTAGTAACCTCCAACAACTAGACAGCTGGCGAGCGGAGAGGCAGCGGCGGAGGCGGAATCGGTGGTGGTGGAATCATATTAATTAATGAAAATCTTGTCCAACTGTTTGTGGTCCCTCTCATAAGCGGCCGCCACCGTCTTGGCCCTTCCTCGACCCCCTCCCGGCCGCCGTCGACAACGGCGCATGCCGCTCATCTTTCTTCTTCGACCCTGCCGCTCCGTACACCTCTCTTCTCTCGTCTTGTTTTATTTGCTTCTCTCTGCACTCCGAACTACAAAACGCAGTGTCTCCTCTGCACGTGACATCGAATCAATAATTTTAAAAAAATATATATATAAAGATACTCAGAAGGAAAATGATAAATAATTTGCTCTCGGTGTGTACCTCTACCTACCTGTACATGTAGATGTCGCGGCCGGCAACGAGGCGGCGTTTGCAGAGGCCGCACGTGCGGAGGAAGTGATCGGGAGGTGGCTGCACGAGATCACGTGGCGACGGATTTCTTGGATTGGCGATGGTAGTTTGGGCCGGAATGGCGAGGTGGCGTATTTGTGCAGCCGCCGTGGCGCGGGGATCAGTAATTAGGTCGTGATTTTGATCGGACGGCTCTTCTGGTTCGACGTCGGGTAGATCCGGCGTGATTCCGGTCATACTGGCGGTTCTCTTGATCGGAGGGCGAGGACGCTTCCCCAGCAGCATCTTGTTGATGGGAGGAAGAAGAGGGAGGAGAGCGGGGGGTGGACTCGGAGACTACGCCATGGCAATTTATGGAAGGTGGGGGAAGAGAGAGAATGAGGATCATGAATGCTGAGAGCGAATCTTGGCCGTTGCTTGCGGGCACCACGTACGAGAGAGCCCACGTCACGCCTTTTTCATTTTATTATTTTTTTTTTTGGGTTAAATTTGTCTCTCTTTCCTCCAATAACTGTAAAGTAAAAATGTTATTCAATTATTTGACGTTTACCGAAAATGAAATAAATCATGGGGAAGTATGGCTGTATACTAAGGGGACTCAAAGGCACCCGGAATGAAACTCACATTCCCTCTTCATGTCGAATCAGAATCGGATTCCCGCTCAGCTATTCACCCTCTCTAAAGCGATGACGTAGATGTAACAGAAATTTGCATCTACAGAATCGTTGAGTTGTACTCCAGTTACTATGAAATGAATCTTTGACTTTCAATTTTATTCATTTCAATTAAAATAATTTAACTATATACCAGATCTAGTCTTTTTTCTTATTTGAACATAACGTGTGGAGGTGAGAGGTTGAACCCACAACCTCCTAATTGAAGATATATGTCAATCACCTGCTAAAATAGACTTATTTTGTTTTGATTAAAAAAAAAGATGGATTGAGATTTGATTTACGTATATCATACTTAATTAATTAATGAGACCACTAGAGAGACTCGTGTATTATTATTAATCAAGCATGTGTTAAACCATTTATCATTATCCATTACAATATTGACGAGATAAAATCTTTCTCATTAATTTAGATATTTCCATTAACTAGTTCCCAAATTCTTTCCTTCAAATTAGGTTCACAGATTGCAATGATAAATACTCTGTGGCCGTGTTAATCAACTTTTATAATATTTTAAATTCAAGGTTCAAATTAACTCACATTTCCAATAAATTAACATGATGTAGTGATTCAAGTCGAGAAGTAAAAGTGGGTAATTTGACAATAATTAGTTTGATAAATGTAAACACGATTGAGGGATTTGATGCATGGAGGGATTTTGTTTGGTATATAGAACTAAAAGAAAAAAAAAGAAATGAAGTAGTTAGTGGAAGATAGATTAGGCAATGAGAGGGAAACATCATTATTAAAGGAGTGAAATGAAGAAAAGGGAGGATGGACAAAAAGACGTCACATTTCCCACTCACTAAATACTAAAGAGACAGTAATGGGACAGCCAAGGCACATCCCCATCTTTTCCTTCACCCCTTTTGCCTATATTGTTTCTTTAATTTGCCTTTC
>NW_019104492.1:1818956-1829850 GCF_001995035.1 Momordica charantia
GAAATTGGTGACACAAACACAAAGACATTATCATTAAATATTTAACACTTAAGAGATATAAATGTAAAAAAGAAAAAAAGAGATTATTTTGGAAAAATAATGAATTGTCCATTTTTCAATAATAGTAAAAACAAATTTTAATCCTCACTGATAAGGAATTAAGTATTTTCTGAGTTATTTACAAATGGAAAGATTTATTTTTCTCTCAACAACGACCGTTTGTTTCGTGTGAATCTAAGATTCTCGTGAGACGGGCATCTGGATTCCCACGTTTGTTTTGTGATAATGTAAGACCCGCGTATCCTAAGATGCCTATTTGGAAGGCATCCGAGTCGATTTGGATGCTCTTTTGAAACATGGGTTTCACATTTTTACCCTTTCGTTATTTTTTCATATATTTTTTATGTAAAAAAAAACTTCAATTAAACTATATAATATCTTCATTTACTTTTAATATTTGAAATGAATTATCAGGATCAATATCTATTATCTTAAATACATCATTTTAAAGCAACATTTTCTTAATGATCAGCTTACCTTTGATTTTTTTATTTTTAAAAGAATATAATTTGATAATATAATAAATGAATTTTACCCCATATAACATTAATTATATAATTGTATTTTTTAAAAAAATATTAAAGTTGAAAATGAAATATATATTCAATATTAATTAYTTTTTAAAAAGTCTTATATTAATATGAATTCTACCCGAAAAGTGATAACATACAAAAATCAATATATTATATGGAATTAATATAAAAAACCTAAAATATTAAATTAATTTTAAGAAAATCTATTATATAAATGTAAATTATATTATATTAATATATAAATTATATGAATATTTGTTAGGGCATTTTTGGAACATTATTTAAATTTAGAATATTCYCATGAATAAATCCTGCCAAACAAACGTGGTTATCCAGATATTCTCGGACATATTTATATATTTTYCTACGAAACAAACGTGGCTATCTAAAAATGTCGAAAATCTMAAATTCTAGACATCTAAAATTTCAGGTATGTGAAGACATGTCGCACATCTGCATCCCAAAAAAAACAATGGCCCGTTAAATCTTATTTTTCTTCTTTTAATCGTGCAATTGACGTGCGTTAATTATTATTTCCTACCATTCATTTTAATTTGGGAAATATGCGTTTTCAATCACCACCACTGCTCTCCCCCAAATTTGGTTYCTAACCAACAATTGCTTTACACGTCATATACATAATACTATGCGCATGGTAGGATAATGACGTGTGAATCTAAGAGAATGTTGTTGAAGACGACGTCGTTTTCGGTAAATTTAGTAGCGATTAGTGACTGGGATTAAGATTTAATTATTAATCAATAAAAAGAAATGTGGAAATAGGACAGGACAAGCGTGAACGAGAATGACAGAAGCAGACGAATCCAGGTTTAGAGATCGTAATGCAATTTAATTGGACCCCACGGCCGGACACATCATCTTAATAAAATATCAGAAAGGTCCCACGTGGCGACTGCTGATTCGATCGGAGATTCTTTCGTTACGACCTTTGCAAAACTATAGATTGCATCACAATCACTAATGATATCAGTTCTCTTTTCTTTTTTCTTTTTTTTTTTAGTACTAATGATATCAGCTATCACTTACCTATTATTTTAATCCCTGTTGGACAAAACACACCACTAAAGTTGCGTTACTTTAATTTTTTTAATAAATAAAAAAGTTCTGTTCAAATAATTTGCTCTTGCTCGGTATATTATTCAAGTTTAACCCAACATCATCCACCCATCAAAATAAGAATAAAAATAAGGACATTATTGAGACTTTGCTAAAATATATATACATATATATATATTAAAGAGTTGTCAAAATTTTAGTGAGTTCTAGAATACGAAAGAGTAAAAACAACATTTATTTAATTAATTGAGCGAACCAATTARATCTTAATCATTTTATTTTTAAAATTAATTTCATCTCTATTTTTCTTTATTTTGTTATCCACTTTTAGTAACATTTTAATTTAAAATCAAATCAAATTTTGGAAAACTAACAAGTCAAATATAGTTTTTAAGAACTTTTTATGCTTTAAATTTAGTTAAGAATTTAAAGGTGATTTTAAAAAGGTAAAAAGCGTAATAAAGAAAATTTGAATAACAACACATCATTTTAAAAAATTTTAGAAAATTAGTAACAAAATTGTTATCAAAGCAGCCTTATCAAATTGTTTAATTTTTTATTCACGTTCCAACACTTATGTTCATTTATTGGCTTGAAAATAAAAAAATGAAAAGGAAATAACGTTACGATACAAATAAAAAGCCTTCTTTTCATTGGATCCAAAAAGTATAAGTTAATAAATTATATTTTTAACAATAAACTGGAAGGGATGAGCGGGAGTTAATCTAGACCTTTTTTCCCTTTAAAAAAAGTACAGTGGTTCAATTGTGACTCTTTTTTTTTTTTTTTGATAATTTTGTAAAAACGAAGAAAAATAGTAAGTAATAATAACAATAGAATTAGATGTCATGTTTTCTACCAACTCAAAAGTAAAGTGAGGAGAGGATCGGAGGGTGACGACAGTACTAGGAGGAGGGAGGAGGGAGGTCGTCTCACAACTAATAAGAAAAATATAGTTATTTTCAAATATATTAAGAAAGTAATGTATTAATTTTTATTAAAAAAACAGAAAATATTTTAAAAGAAGCAAGAACTTTGATCAAAGACATTTCTTAAGAATATGTTTTGATTGTTTTAACAAAGGGAAAAAAAAGATATGTTATGTGATTACTTAATATATATCTTTAATGTTATGTGTGGGATAAAAGGGAAGTTGGGCAACTGCAGTGCACACTCATTGGGGAGCTAAAAAAGCGCTTTACCCACTAATTATTGCCCTCCGCTTTTTCATTACAAATTTCACTACTCTAATTCATGTTTAAACCAAATATATAGATATTGTAACACGTTAGTTAAAAAAAAAAAAACTATCCTAATTCAGATTTTCTTTTTCTTTTTTATTCTTTTTAATTTTGAAATTTAATTAAAGTTTTTAAGATTATCCACCCTTAAATATGTTAGGAAATAATAGAAGCAAACTATTTTAAATAACTTAATTAAAAAAATAGACATAAAAAATTGCTATAAGTATAGAAATGGGCACAAATGTTATCTTTTCGATTATTTTTCCTCTTTGCTAATTTTGGTGTACACCAAATGAGCCTAATTTATGTGTGTTAGCGTTTTTCTTTTTTTATTTTTTTATTTCAAGTATATTTTTAAGATTTTGTTTCTACTTTTAGATTAAGAGATCAAAGGCATTAGGGAAGAAATATTAGACAAAACTGAGGTCATCCACCGAAAGCCTACATCCGTTGCGCCCTTTTAGATAAGTACATTACTAATGTTCAAGTCTACATTTTGTAAATAGTAATTCAAAGTTTTCTTGAGAATAATGGGAGAATTAAATGTCCAAGTATAAGATCATACGAATATTTCATAGTAGTAATTATTGATATTAGAGATTAGAGAATGTTACCGTATGTTCATGAAAGTAAAATAATATTTTAATTTAAATATTATTTTGGTCTATGGATTTTTAATTTTGACTTTTTTTTTTTTTCTGTTCTTATACTTGCAAAATGTTTCTTTTTTTTAGACACTACTTGTAAAATGTTTCTATTTGTCTATGTACTTTCAACTTTTATTCATTTTAGTCATTATATTTTCAAAACGATATAACGAAAATTGGTCGCAAGTATTGGGACCAAAATAAACGTTTTAAAAATATACAATGACCAAAATGAACAAAAGTCAAAAGTACGTGGATTAAAATAATATTTAAACCTAACCAATATTTTAAGATTTTTTTTGTCGGGGATTATTAATTTTTTGTGCTATTTATCTATGAATTTTGCATTTTTGCAATGCTAATCAATAAATCATATAACAAATAATTCTGTCACCATTACATAATTTAGTTTGGAGTTTAGAAAATATAAAAGAGATAGAATTAACCATTCTTAAATGTTTCAAACTTATTTTGAGAAAGATGAAAAGACAAGATACTCTTCCCTTAAACAAGAGAATAAAAGATGCCTAAGCATATTTTAATTCTTTTCCTTTAAAGTAAGGTAGAAGGGTAAAGAATACGATACTATAACTCTTACACACGAGAGAATAAAGATATCTACGTATAGTTCCAATTCGATTCTCCTAGATAAAAAGACGAAAACGAACAAAATAATTCAAATTCCTGATAACCTCCATAATTTTAGCTTATAGTTTAATAGAGCATCACTTTGAATGAAAATAAAAAAAAAAAATCCCCGCATTTAATTGCAACTTGCACTACAAATTGTATTACTATTTTTGAAATATGTTTTGAATTTTAAATAGTTTTTTTTAGTATTGAATTTTATATATTTATTCTGGAATTAAAATACTTTTAATCTTAAAAGTACAATAAAGTTTAAATTTTTGTCCATTGTTTTATTAAGATCAACCATTTAAATTTAAATTTTTGAAAAAAAAAAGTGAAAAATCTCCTTTAAAAATTGCTTCGCCAGAAAGAAATTAGTTCTTTCATGGTGTCAATTGAAACGTAATCGTCTTTAATTTTTACAAAAAAAGATTTATGTTACAAAATTCAAAAGAATTGAATGATTACATTGACTCGTATATTAAATAATGAAGTTTATTTTCTTTAACATTAATTAATTTCACTGTCGAAGTCAATTTTTTTTTTTATTTCACTGCTTTCGAAATTGTTTTTCCATTCCATCATTTTATAAAATCGTTGGAAGCTGTCTTTTAAATGATTAAACTACACTCAAATAAAAAAAAAAAAACAAAAGGAAAATAGGAGATGAACTATTAATTTTGTTCTCTAGAAACAGAGATTGAGAATAGTAAACACAAAATCCAGAGTCCAGACAAATTTTCCAATGTAACTAGAAATTTCTATAATATGCACCTTATATTTTGTCAAAAACTAACCTCAATTTATTGCAATAAACATCTCATTGGTGGCGGTTGATGCGTGAATTATACTCTCCCGATTCCTTCCCAGATTCGTACCAAACTTGATAATCAGGGAGCAGAGAGCCTGCAAAACCAATCAAACCTAAACTGATGTGACTCGTGTGACTCCAATGTCTAAGTTAGTAAGGAGAGTAGATGGATAATGGAGTTAGAGTGTAGAGGGTAAGGTGTTTTGGCTTACCTCTAGGTTTTGGCTCCCCCTTTCCTTTTAGAAGTCGAATTCTCATACATCTCAATATTCAGGTCTGCTCGTTCGTTGTGAGCTTTAGGTCAAATYGAGAATCAAGGCGGGATACTTCGAGTGGGATTGTGAAACGGTCGGGATGAACCGCTATAGTTCTCGGCCCCCGACGGCGAGGCTTGGTCGGTACCGAGCACTGCACGACGGCAACCACTGGTCGGCCAGAGGTCGGCCCAAGTGTCGGGTGCTGGCCCTCCTTTCCTGGTTCGTGTCTTCTCTCGGGTTTCCTCCGACCCCATCGCTTGGTTTATTCTTCTTTTATCTCCCCATAAGAGTGGCGAATTAAAAAAATTTATGTCTGTGATATAATTTACAAATATAATTTATATATTTTCATATTAAGTTGGATAAAATACAAACTTGGTCCTTAAACTTTCATATCTAATAGATTACTGAATTTTAAAGAGTGTCAAATTTTCGATTTTGTGTCTAATAAATCTTGGAACTTTAAAAATAGTCTAATGAGTTGTAGGRGTGTTCAAGGAACCCGACAACCCGAAGAACCCAACCCAACCCATAAGGATTGGGTTGGGTCGGGTCTCGGATTGACCCTTGAAAATCTCGGGTCAACCCGACCCGACCCGAGATTATAAGRTTTCTTTTTCTTTTTCATTTCATTAAATCTAAACCATTGATTTTAGGTTTCAATTCAATCCTCCCCTTTTGAATCTTTGATTCTCTCTCTATTCTAACATTTTCAATTTCATCTTCCTCTCCCCCATCTCTCTCTAAATAAGGTGTAAGCTTTTAATATCGTTGAATTAGGGCTTACATGTTGGTTTCAATTTGGATTTGGACTTGATAAACTTTGGATAATGTAAAATTTTAAAATTTGTATTAAATTATGACTTACATGTTGGTTTTAATTAGGATTTGAATTTGTGCTTAAATTAATATTTTGATTTTTCTATATTTTTTTGTCCATGTTATAAACAAAACAAAAGTAAATTAATTAATCAATTAAAAAAAAAAGAACCCGGCGACCCAAACCAAATTTATTGGGTTGGGTTGGCCATCGTTTTACAACCCGACGGTTCCCACAAATTCCCAACCCGAAATTTGGGGTTGGTCCCAAAAATACCCCCAACCCGACCCAACCCAATCCGTGAACACCCCTGCATTGAGTTGRAGATATATTAGACATAGAATTAAAAATTTGGAAACCAATTAAACTAAAAATTAAAAATTTTAAGATTAATTAGACATTTTTCTAAATTTTATAACGATATAAGTTTAGAAAAAGGAGAATGAGATTTGTAGAAATTAAGATAACTATTTTTCTAGATAGATTTAAATAATTAAAAAAGAAAGATCTATAATTTCATTCAAAGTTGGGGGATCCGTGGGCCTACTTAGATACGCCGCTGCCTCCTATCATAATTCGTAGTTTTAGAATGGGTAATTTCGTCGACCCAACATAGTTTGTTTCATGATGGAGCAAACCCAAGATTTGCTCATCCCCCATAGCCGATTTCCTCAGTATAGTTTGTAAGTTTTGCCRTTCAACCTTCTCCAAAATCTGCAGATGTTCATGCCTTCGTATTCGGGATCAATTTCATTTCTTAATAATACCATTCTATTTTCCTGGGCTACCTTTGCTTCTCTGCCTCCGGAAAATCGGATCCCCAACTCGCTACGTGAGTCCGATCGCATATCTACTCTTCTTTCGTATGCAAAATGGCTGTATTCTCTACCTTCTCCTTGATTCTTTTTCTAATTTGGGTCTTTACTACATTTTCTGCTTATCCTCTGCTTTACATTACATTCTTCTATCACTTTCAAATGTTTTTCTCCCTGAAACTTCGTTTTTCAGCTGTTTCTCTTTCTGGCGTGTGTGACACTGCAATTCCCGATAGCAATGCGAACCCGTGTCCAGATTTTTTCTAATTACATGATTTTCATTTGACGTTAACTCTGATATGATATCAATTCCAGTATTTGATTATTTGTATTCTGGGTTAGCAGCATGACTTCTTCCGGGCTTCACGAGTTTAATGGAGCATTCCAACTTTATAATCATCCCAGTGATTCAAATCCTCTTAAGGTCTATATGAACTCTCTACCCTTTATCCGAAAGGTTGCTTTTGATGTTCGGTTGTTTGGAAGAGGGATTTGTGGTATCAGAAAATGCAGTCATTCTATTATTTCTGCAACCCCACAGGCTTCAATCATGGACCATGTTGCACATAATTCACATTTGAGTAGCGATGATTCGAAGATGCCATCAAGTAAGTCTGATCACATATCATATCACGAACAGTGGCTTCTAATCTTTTACTGGAGCGCCTAGGAGACTGCATTTCTTTGTAATGTCAATACACTTTTGTCTTTTAAGTTGAAACAGCTCTGATACTAATGCGACACGGCGAGTCAATGTGGAATGAGAAGAATTTATTCACTGGCTCTGTTGATGTGCCTTTAACAAGGAGAGGTGTAGAGGAAGCAGTTGAAGCTGGTAAGAGGATTAGCAACATACCTATAGATGTTGTCTATACTTCGGCATTAATTCGTGCACAGATGACAGCTGTGCTTGCTTTGACTCAACATCGCTGCAAAAAGGTATATTGTGTCATGTTTTTTGGTTCTCGCATCTTGAAAATTGGATAGGTTTTGATTAGCTTCTAGACTTGTAGTCCTAACTTTGATGAATTCAGAACTCCATACTAGTTGCTCAAGATGGTAATAAGTTTGTAAAAGAGGAGGGAGCATCTGAAAATTCCTTTCCTCACCCAAAAATTGGATSAGAAGACTTTGCTGTTTAGGATACAGAGTTCAAACTAATATTTATAGTGGAAGAAAACTATATAATGACTCTTGGGAGATTAATACAAGTTTGTTTTAAAGCATATGGTAGGTAAAAACTATTATTTCTTCAAATCAAAAGAAATATTGGTAATAATAAACTTCACCCCAAAAGCTGAATTAGAGTTTTGATTAGTATTTTTTTAACATTCCATAATTTACAGGCAAGAGATGTTTCAAATTTAGACCAACTTATGATTTCAGGTGCCTATCATTATGCATAATCGTAATAAACAGGCAGAGACATGGAGTCAAATTTACAGTGATGAGGCTAAAAAGCATTCATTTCCGATTATTAGAGCTTGGCAATTGAATGAAAGAATGTACTTTCTCTTTTCATGCTGATCTACACAATTCTTCTACCTGAACACAAGATTAGTTATTTTGATGCACGATAATATAGGTATGGTGGGCTACAAGGACTGAATAAACAGGAGATAGCCGAAAGATACGGTAAAGAGCAAGTGCGTGAATGGCGCCGGAGTTACGATATTCCTCCTCCTGAGGGTGAGAGCTTGCAAATGTGCTCAGAAAGGGCAGTTGGATATTTTAAAGAACATGTAAGCAGTTTCGTACTCTTGGTCCAATTATCTGAATTGGCATAGATTCTCACAMGGCTGAAGGAATTGCAGATTGAACCACAGCTGCAATCTGGGAAGCATGTTATGGTTGCAGCCCATGCTAACTCACTAAGGACTATTATCACGTATCTAGAAAAATTGACTTCTCGTGAGGTAGAAACCGCATTATCCTACATGTTTTTCATCAGTGTTCTTGTCGTTAGATTCTGGCAATGTAGCTAATAGATGAACGGTGATTTACTGTTTCTGGGACGTAGTTAATTGGCTTGGAATTATCAACTGGGGTGCCATTGCTTTACATATACAAGGAGGGAATGTATATGAAACGAGGGAGTCCCATTGGTCCTGGCGAAGCTAGTGTTTATGCATTAACCAGGGTAAGGCGATTCTTCTACCTTTCCATGACCTCATGTGTTTTAATCACTGATATCTTGATATTTACTCGTACAACCCCAAGAGTCGTTTCAATTATTGGCTTATTGCTTTCTTGCTCATTTATTCGGAGTAATGAAAATGGAGGAAAGAACAAGCCGTTGCTGCTTTGGTCTCTGAGGGGGAAAATGTCCATAGCATAATTAGGGTCATTGATCAAATGTTGACATTGATAGCATAGAAGTTCAGTGATTAGTGGTTAAAATAGAACAGAATTCAGACCATATACGGAAAATTTCGAAACCTCAAACTGACTTTGTATTGATCTGCAATGCAAATGTTCATCTGCAATTGGCTGACATTTCTGTTCTCAGACTCTTAAGATTGCTGCAAGACAATAATGGATTTGATCCTAATACGAAACCTGCATTCCTATATCCAAATGAGTCCTTAACTGATCGAGAAGTTTATCCTTAACCATCTTGGTCTTGGCTTGGGTGTCAACCTTAATCAATTATAGAAGGAATAAGCAGAGAACTGCTAATTTTTCTCTGCTATATTTTGTGCAGAATTTAGCACTTTACAGGCAAAAGTTGGACGAGATGTCAAGCTGAACTTTTTGGAATTCGGGTATGAAGGTTTTGACTTGTTATATTATGACTATACTGATCAAGTGTGATTTTTCCGAAGGCTTAAATTAAACAAAATTACTGCTTATTTATTATTTCAAATGAACTAGGAAACTGGTCGAATTACAGACACTTGCTTCTTGTTATTCTTAAACTACTAGACCGTTTAAACTAATTAATTACGCATTATTTGTTGCTTGTAAATGGTTCAATGGGATAGTGTGATCTCTGTTAAATTCCTCAGTGATGTTGTTGGAGGTTATCTGCAGCTGGTTCAATCACTTGCTGAAAAGACAGGGAGAGGATGAAGAGGAAATACTTCTCACTCAGAAGCCAGAAGCCATAGATATAAATTTCTATTGTTTTAGAATGCAAGGTCATAATCTATTGGAACTTCGYGCGCATGATTGTAATTGTTCACTTCTATTATGAAGCAGATTAATCAAAGTATGATTGTTAAGTTTCTAGTAGTATTTGCCTTCTTTTTTTTTTTTAAATTATAGTTTAGACAAGCTACTAAACTACCTCTAGATTATGTGATTGAGATTTTGTTGAATACAATTATGTGATTGATTACAAAACATTGTTGAATTTATTGACAATGTTAAATTGTTTAAATCGGCCAAGTTAAAAATAAAAACTATCACACTTATTATTGTTTATAAAAAACTAGTAAACTAGCTTCGATGAATTATACGCTGGTTAGTACTTAGTTCAACATTTTAATGAATTAACGTGTTCGAAAATAGTTCAATTATTAATTTCAATTAATTGAGATAGACAAAGTAGTCATCATTGATGGCTCAATTGATAATGTCGAGTAAATTTGAACATCTTTAATTCGCTCTAGAAGGAAAAATGCTGATGATCAGACATTTGATGAATACTGTAAGTAGTAATGTTTAGTAATGATTTTGTAGCAACTGAAATTTATTTTATTAATTGAGTCTTCACGTAAGGATCGTCAATTTATGATATTTCCATGCTATAACATTGAAGGAGAAAGAACAAACTTTCTTTTTTTTTTTTGTCTTTTGTTTTTTTTGTTTAGTACGACAAGGACAATTTAAAAGTATTTAAGAGCAGATACAAGTTCATACAATTTTATCATTCATCATATTAAATATTCCCAAAATATGTGTCTTCCTTAAAACACAATTTGGCATGTTCTTTAATGAAAAATATATATGTAAGAATTGATGAGATGCGGATGACAAGGACTTTGTGCTATGAACT
>NW_019104492.1:1830107-1854363 GCF_001995035.1 Momordica charantia
GCAAGATTATTAGTTATTAGTTTGGCGACTATTTTTGTGGTGCCTTCTTTCGCCATTCTTCCAAAAAAGTTCGCGAATTGAATGCATTGGAATTTCGGGTTATTGAACGAATGAATGTCGTCGAACTATGCCACGGCCTCCAAGGCCAATTACGCCGCCGCGCATGAYACCGTGTCTCCCGTCGCCTCCCCGGACAACTCCGTCAAGAGCGAAAAGAAAAAACGGGTACTAATTACCTCTTCCTTTTCTTCTTCCTCAAATTTTCTGTTTGTGTTTTTGCAATTTTCATGTGTTTGATTGGATGTCTTGTTTTTCTTCCATTAATGCATATCATCATGGGACGACGTTAGTTTGTTATTCCAAAGATCTTCAGTTCAAAGAGAACCGAGAGGCTAAATTCGGACGAGGAATTGTTTAAATTAGCAGATGGGGAAGGCAGCGATGTTGATCTTGGTATCTTTCAGGCATCACCTCTGAAAATTAATCACAATTATTATTATTTGTTAATTAAATTCATACGTTCTTTCCCGTTTTAATGTCATCATGAAAGGGAAAGGAATTGCGTCAAGAAGAAAAGCTTTCATGGAGTCATCCCCCGTTATCAGAAAAAGCTTCTCAGGTCTGTAATGTGTGGTTTTTGCATAGGACACGTATCCACGAATTAACAGAGATTTGATCAGCCTTGTTGGTTTTTATATTATTATTTTGGTAGTTTACCTAACAGCAATCATTATTTGGTTAGTGTGAAGAAATTTGCATCCCAAACAGATAAGAGTTTAATTAATGAAAGGAAATATTAGTTTTGATTATTTTGTAACTGGACTTGGCTTCTTCAGAAAGACAGACAAGTGCGGGAATCCAAAGCTTAAACCTGTCCAACTTCGAGCCATCGTCTATGACACCTCCAAATGAGATCAAGAACTTCCGGTACGTGGCGTGCACCATCTTTGGTTGTTAATTTGATCTGGAGTCMAATAAAAATCTGTGTTTGGGTGCAGGGTTTTCGTAGCGACCTGGAATGTGGGAGGCAAAACTCCCAACAATGGCATTGACCTCGAAGATTTCCTACAAGTGGAAGGCTCCGCAGACATTTATGTGATTGGGTCAGCACTAAAAAATGGAAATTAAATGATTTTGATTTTGAATTTCATCTCTTATTGACAATAAAAAGAGTGGTCAGTACCAATGAGATCGTTATAAATTGAATTATAGGTTCCAGGAAATAGTTCCTCTGAATGCGGGAAACGTGCTGGTTTTGGAAGACAACGAACCCGCAGCGAAATGGCTGGCGCTAATAAGCCAAGCCATAAACAAGCCGGAGAAGGGGTCCATTTTCGGGGGTTGTGATTATAAAATGTCGAAGGATTCAAAGACGCTTTCTTTCTTCCAAAAGCCATCACTGAAAATGCTGAGCAGGAACCTGAGGCCGGTGGATTGCAGTCTTCTGAAGGCGTGCAACTGCCCCATCGAATTGGGATCGCGGGAGAGACGGCTGAGGAAGCTGAACGACGACCACACGGGCGATATGGACTCCATAATGTCTCCACATGGAAGCAGCTTCATGATGGATCAGTTCATTTCCATTTCGGAGCTGGCTTCCTCAAGATCAGCGGAAGGGGAGATGATGAAGTACAAGCTCATTTCCAGCAAGCAGATGGTCGGCTTGTTCCTCTCGGTTTGGGCTCGTAAGGAGCTCGTCCCTCATATTGGTCATCTCCGAGTCTCCACCGTCGGAAGAGGAATAATGGGTTGCCTCGGAAACAAGGTTTCATATCCATTACAATTACAAATCATCCTCTCTTGAAAATACTTCTCTCCTTGTTAGCAACTTCCTCTTTACCGTTATTAGATATTTGACTGCTCGATAGTTTTAGAAAAAAAAATTAAAAATATAATGAACTGTCAAATATTTAACGATGAGGAAACTAACTTATTATTTTCCTTATTCTCTTCCCGTCTCTCCTGGGTATTGCCAATTAAAGTTTTTATATTATTATTTTTCAGGGATGCATATCAATTAGCATGTCAGTGCATGAGACAAGCTTTTGCTTCGTTTGCAGCCACTTGGCATCCGGTGAGAAGGAAGGGGACGAGCTCAAAAGAAATGCAGATGCAGCCGAGATTCTCAAGAGCACGCAGTTCACCAAGATTTGCAAGAAGCCCAATCGGCGAGCCCCGGAGAGAATTATGGATCATGAGTAATTAAATTACTATTATTCTCCGTCTATTTGTAATTTGTTGAGTAAGTTTATGGTGCTGATCGTTTGAATTTGGTTGTGAAATGAAGCCGGATAATATGGCTCGGAGACTTGAATTACCGGGTGTCTTTGAGCTACGAGGATACGAGGAATTTACTGGAGGACAATGACTGGGACAGGATCCTACTCAAGGATCAGGTTATAAATCAACTAAATTAAATGGGTTGTTGTTTGTGGTGAATTTTGGTAATTTAAAGTGAAAAATGGAGGAGCTAATTAGTTAAAACTAAAAGGGCTTTAAAATTGGCGTGCATGCAGTTGAATGTAGAGAGAGAAGCAGGGAGAGTTTTCTGTGGGTTCAGCGAAGGACGGATCCAATTTGCACCCACTTACAAGTATTCCCAAAACTCGGACTCATACGCCGGAGACACCGTCAAATCCAAGAAAAAACGCCGAACTCCAGCATGGTACGGATCAACTGGACTACACAGATATGAAAAATACTTCAGTCTGGACTGGTGAGTAACTATATATCTATATTGTTTTTGCAGGTGCGATAGAATATTGTGGCGGGGGAATGGGATGGAACAACTGTGTTACGTTCGAGGGGAATCGAGGTTTTCGGATCACAGGCCGGTTTGTGGAATGTTTTCTGTAGCTGTGGAATTGAGAAACAGAAGCAACAGGTTTAGAAAGGGATACTCATGTGCAGCTCCCAGGCTCCAATTTGAGGATTGTGTAATACCAAAAAGGCATAGCTTCTACGAGTTCTAATCCCATACTCTTTTATAGCTTTAAAAATTTGTATATTTTCTTTTTCCTTTTAGATGAAAAAAAGGGAGAGTAAGCTAAGCTATACCACACCCTAATTTTCAACCAACAATTTCAAAACAAGATATAGCACTTTTAGCTGCACATTCACGGCTAATTGTTTTTTTTTTTCTTCTTGAATCATACTCCTCCATCTATATTCTATCGAATCTCGCTAATATTTACTTTTTGTTCCAGAACAATGATAAAGTTAATAATCATGGATTTAAACAATCTGCTAGTTGTGTGTATGTATTCTTGAAAATCATTGTAATTGTGTATTGGTTTGTGTAGATCTGTTAATTAATAACAAATTTTAATTTGCAAATTAAATGGGCGCGATATAAAGTTAGAATTTGCGATTATCGTAATAAGATTAAGAAAAGATAAAATTGTAACAAATTGAACCGGTTAGAGAGAGTTTGGAGGGAGCGCGAGCGCGAGGGCATTAAAGAGATGCCGGGAAAGCGCGCCACCAATAATGCGGCAACATTTTAAATCGGAAACGCGGGCCCTGCATCCGATTTACACGATTCGCGCTTCTTCTTTACTTCACTCTCTCTCTCTCTATATATATACACAAATTAAAGGGGGAAAATAAAGAGGGAGGCATTATCATTTCCTCCGTTTTCCTGAGGAGAAGCCGCTCTTCGATTCTTCTAATTTGGGATTCTTCCCTCTCTACGCTTTAACCAAATCGAAATTAAATCTCCTTCACCTTCTCTTCTCCAGGTTAGTATCTGAATCTCCGCTTCCCTGAGTTTTACATTCCTGCGGCTTTCTTCCTTGTCTCGGCGACGAATGTGAATTTTTCTAGGGTTACTGTGTTATTTTACGCTTATAATTAGTTCTTTCGTGGTTTTCGATTTCTTCTTTTACTTTGTTTTCGTTGTGTCGGGTTGTTTATGTCACTGTGCTTGCTCGTCTTTTACTTTTTCAGAATCTTGCGAAATTGGGGTTTCTGTGATTTCGCTTTGTACCAAGTAGGATTTGAACTAGATGATTTAGGATTTGTTTCCATCCGAGTAATTGGGATTTGTGGTCGAGAAAGGTGGATAACTTAGATTAGTCGATCAGATTAGAGCCCCCCTGCCTGAGTCCGACAATGCGGGAAGATAACATTGAGGATGTGTTAGACCACAATCGGACGGTTCTTGGAAACCTGACCAATCGTCCGCTTAAACGGAAGATTTCGTCAATTTTGAATGATTCCGGGGTCAAATCTAGGGATGATTGCAGCAAAACCTTGGACGGTAAAGACGAAGAGTCCAGATTCCCGAAGCATGAGCGTCTAAAAGCAGCGAAATTTGTCAAGGAGAATTGTAATCGTTCATCTGGAGAAGTCTGTTCTACAATGGCTCTTCCTAGGTTTGATAAGGAGCAGGAATCTGATTGCTCTCCTGCTTCCAGCGAAGCTGATACTGCTTTGTCTTATGTACTTAAAGAAACTGTGCAGTGTAGTTTGTTGAATGATGAAGTACGTCTTATTCAAGAGGACAAACAGAGAGTTACAGACAGTGAAGCACTGGGAGTTCCTTCCTTGTCCACTTCTGTAGTCCCTACATGTCCTGAGGACAGTAAGAAAGATTGCTCTGGAATTATGCAAATCAATGCGGACAATGAAGAAGCAATTGATCATGTTTTAAGGAATGACGAAAAGGATATTGGTATTTGCAAATTGGGCTCAAGCAACCATGGTTCCACTGAGTGGTCTAGGTTACCTATATCAGAGGGTTCCAAGTGTCTGGCACTGCAAAGGTGCTCAGGACTGAAGACTGATAATTGTGCTAATCAAGACATGTATGGCGACTTGCTTAAAACATGTTCTTGTTCATTCTGCTTGAAAGGTAATTAGAATGTCAGTTCCTTAGTTATTTGGCAGTTCTTGAATATTCATGTTCACCAAAACTAAATTGGTATACGTTTGTAATCAGCATCATACATTTGGTCAGACCTCCATTACCAGGACATTAAAGGAAGAATTTCGAGTAAGCTTTTCTTCCTTGTATAGTAACAAAGCCATTCTTCTTGAGTTATTCCCTCTTTTTGATAATCATGGTATTTTCGTTCCTTTAGCACTCAAGAAAAGCCAGAAAGATGCAAGCATCTTGGCTCAGAAAAGTAGCAAAGAGAAAGAGACTTGTCATGATCAAGGAATTTCTTCCAAATCAAAGCTAGAATTTGATCTCTGTGGTCAGTGGATTTCACTGTTTCGTCATATGGAAGATATGTTTGCTCAGGAAGGCAGCCAACTTGTAAGTGTGAATTTTTTTGTTCATCTATGAAATCTCTTTCCCGTTAGAAGTGTGTGCGTGTGTGTGTACCTGTGAATGGTGATCTTTTCAAGTAACCTTTTTATGAAGAAATGAAATTATATTATACTTCCATTGAAATGACCAATTTAGGGAAGAAGGGGACTGTGACATAAGTCTAAAAGAGCTTAATCAAATAGTAATTACAATTTACTGGTATTGTTGGCATGGATGGATCCACTAGATTAGGCTTGAAGCACATTCTTTTATGTTCCTGAATATCTACTTCTCCACATCCATTTATTTGAATCTTCGAAAGATTTAGCTGTGGTGAATCTTGTTTCTTTGCTCAACAGCAAACCAGTTTTGTTACCCTGAAAGATTTGAGGGAGGAATGCAAGATGAACTTGGAGATGCTTAATGGCATGCCTATGGAGAAGCATTAGCGTGGTATCTTTTTTCTGCCATTCTTTGTGGTTGTGGGCCGTGTGGTTGGTCACTTATGCTGTCCATATTTGTGCTTTGGAACTTCTCCTTCTGGTCTGGATAAGGGTAGCTGTATTATAAATTTGTAGTACATGTAAAATCATCCATTCTATTTCTGAATAACATTCTATCTTCATCCTTGCGACGCGGCTTTCCTGTATATTTTTAACTACTTTGAATGATATCAGGCAGTTAACTAGCTTATAAAATCTGATGGGATTAGGTGATATGATAGATATTTTTGGGTTGAACATTTCAAAATTTAATGAATATGTTCTCATTATGAATTGATGGGACTAGCCTTTTCACAAAAAAAAGCTCTACTGGAATCGATTGATGTTTATCATATCATTTAACTTGGTAAATCATGGCAAGTTATTCAGATATTGTTATGTTATTACGACATTAAGTAATATTTGTCAATGACCCTTTATTTATGTATTCATTATATTTACAGGATACACGACAGCCTTGAATTAGAGATATTTGGTGCATCTGCTAAACAATTCCTTATCGACATTAGTTTATTAAAAATGACAGGTAATTTGTTTGAACTTGTTCTTGTAAGATAGATGGCTATTGGGATTGACGTGGGGAAATTGAGTCTGCGTTTTAGGTAAGAGGGGTGTTTCAAATAACTTATTAGTTTGCTTGGATTGGTTCAAACAAATTGAACTTAGGTTATATAGGTTTATTAGGTCTTAAAAGTGGTTTAAGTTGAATTAAGTTGTATCAAATTTGTTATGAAATTTTATCTTTTCTAAAAAAAAAAGTTATATCAAATTTGTTATGAAAATATTTAGAAATTAATAATGTTATCTAATAATTAATAATGTTATTGTAATGTATATAGGCAATTACATTACAATAAAGTTATATTCAGTTGAGCATTTTCACTAGGCGATTAATGGATAGACATTATGAAGTCACTAAAACATGTAAGTTCTACTTCTTCATCCACTCACAAAAACAAGTTGTTTATATAATTACTTTTTATTAGCAAATAAAAGATAAATGTTGAGTAAGCTGGCATTTGCATTTGTTCTTACATGTGCTCCACATTCATTCTTATCGTCCCATAGTGGTTGATTTCCTTTGTTTTTGCCGATAAATGAGTTGACCATTTTCCCAAAGTCAACTTAGAAATTTTTAATATTATCCTCCATTCTCTTCTCCAACTCCACAATTTCTTTAATAAAACCATTGTCCATAATGTTAATATTTTAATTGCTCTCAATAAGCTTAGTGCGGTCCGGTGCGAGTTCTAATTGGCCATAGGTTTTTGGTCATTAGCTTTTTTGTTTTATTTTTATTTTAAATTTGTTGAATTTGACTCAATCCTAATGGTAACATTTTTTACTATTTCAAAGTTTTTCTAGTTTTTTAAGGTTTGCTTTGTCGTTTCCTCTTTAATTACCTTTTCCTTCAGGAAATCCAGTTATTTGTATAACACCTGATGGGACCATGTGCATTGTTCAGTTAGTAATATTTTAGTTTTTTTAATGTGAACAAATTTTTTTTTTTCTTAATAAAATCCATTGCATGAATCATTTCAAACCACAACTTGAATCTTTTAGAAGTGACTCCAAAATTATTTAATGCGTTTGGTGGGATGAATTATGTTTTTGTTTTTTTTTGGTTTGAATGATGACCGTTTGTTTAGATTTTATCCTTTTAAATGACAATGTTGTTTCGCTAACAAATTTGATAATTTTGATTGTTTGTGACGTAGTTTTTACTTCAATTTTGAGAAGGAACTGAGAGTTTATTTTATAGGGCAGTTCAATTATTATATATAAAACTTAGATCTCCATTCTTACCTTTTTTCAAAAATGATTCATATAATAACAAATGAAATCAATATCAGTGAGTTGTCACATTTTGATTTTAAATGTATGGAATGCGAGAGAGGAGGAAGTTTCCTGTCATTTCCCTATTGATTTAAAAATAATAATAGGTAAAAAAAAAGCTCCAACAGCCAAGTTGACTCTTGATTTGGAAATTGCCTCTTCTACAAATTGGCTTGTGGAAAAAACCTTTGGRAAGAGGATGAGATTGATCTTTCCAAGTTCGAGTTGATGTACTTATCCATCAAATATGTTGTTGGAAAGTTTTACTTTTCTGTATCYATCGCTTAAATAAATCTTGTAAAATCCTCCAGTTTATTTTCAAAATAAGTTATAATACCATAAATAAATATTAATCTTATATAAAAATATATTAAAATAAGAAAAACATTGATTTTTCATTCCAACATGTAACAATTTTCATTTTAAACTTGCAAGGACCTTAAACTTATATGAGTATTGTGATTTTTATCATCTATTTAATTTTTGCTAATTCACCCACTATTTTTTTTAAATCACCAATTAAATGAAAAGTCTACTTTATGAAAAATTAAATTTGATTAATGCACAAAATTGATGGTTAAATAATTGTGCCAAAACTAGCCATATATGTTTTATAAGTTATTGAACAAATACAATAATACTCTTTTTTTAACAGATTTACCAAACTGGAAAAATTTACCAGATGGTAAAAATTATCACAATATTTAAAGATTGAGATGAAGGTTACAACACTAATCAAGCTTAAGGTATAATTTGATGAAATTAAATGTTTTAGGATAAAAATAGATACAATAAACCAAATTCAAAGGTTTTTCAAAAAAAWAAAATAAAATAAAATAAAAAATAAACCAAATTCAAAGAAAAAAAATGATACTTTCTGTAAGAAAAAAAAAGGTATTATTATATGGTTAAATTATACTTTTTAAATAAAGTGAAATTTTGTATATTTTAATTGAAAAGAAATGTTGAATTTGTGGGAATCTAATTATTTATTTATTTTAAAATGTAATGGAAATTGGAGGTGTGTGTTATATGGATGGGATGGGGAGAATTTTGTTGAGAAGTTTGAAGGGTAAAATCAGCCCTATCATATCAGTAGCATCATCTTCAGCTAGATGCAAAAACCAACCAGCCTTCACTTTCACTGTTTCACTTTCTATTTAACAGAAATAAAAAGTAAAGGTTTGGGAATTTGATTTTTGAATTGGAAAGCTCATTGATTTGCGCAAGAAAGGCTAAAATGGCCCTTCAGGATCAGGCAGGACTGCCTTTTCCTCTCTCTCTCTCTCTCTCTCTCTCTCTCTCTCTCTCTCTCTCTCTCCATTTTGAGGCTGAATTCAGATTCCAAATAAATAAAAAAAGAAAACATCCCCCAATTCAACTTCTCTCTCTGCCGCGCCGCAATTGACCATTCCTGTCCTTTTCGCATTTGTCCTTACTGCCCACATCCCCAACCTTCCGCCAATAAATATTTTTCAATCCATTTTCCGTTTATTCTCAATTTTAATATTGTTGAGTGCTAGTCACAAATTTTTATTATTAATTTTTTTCAATTCCAGCATACCTCTTGAAYTATGGATAAAATATTCACTCTTATTTCAAATATTGATAGTTATCGTTGATGTCGAAAATCAGAGAGATTCACGTGTCTTTCGAAAGACTGATCGTTGAATAAATGAGCTCGCAACAAYGAATGTTGTGCGGTGTCTCGCCTAATATTCTTCGACGATCGAGTTAGTAATCACATACGATARGTTTCTTAGTATATTTTCATTTACCTTGTAGTAGTTGTGGTATTCCATTCCTTTTATAGGTGTTGGAGCCAATCAGGGAGGACGCCGTACATGCGGTGTGGTAGGGTCCACTTACGTACGAGCTCTAACTGGTCATTAAGGGACATTCTTGGCACATGGTAACACTCTGTTGCTTGCCACACTAACCTGCTATATCAGCAGGATGTGCTGCATTCATCTTGCATTTTTTCAAAAACTAGCATTGCTCTAGGTTTGGTTTGGTTCTCACTGTCATATGTTGCTATTCGAGCCTCACACATTTCTTGTTCACCTCTCACCCTCAAYCGTTATATCTATACTTCTATAATTATTCACCTAAAAGCACATAATAATATATAATTTTCACACTACATTTATAATGTTATATTAGAAAACATCTTATTTCTACTGTAAATCGTAGTTGAATTTTGATTGATTTATTTAACCACAATTTTTTAAACATGTATATCTTATATAACATAGTTAGTAATTTAGAATTCAACTYGATAGAATTAAAACTGACTAATTCTACTTTAAAAATAATACTAGTTAAGATTTAATTATTGTCAAATTCCTACATTTTTTTTACTCAAGAATTTATTAATATTTGATTATTTAAAATTTACGTAGGAGACACGATATACATAGAATTTAAATTTTACATTTAAAAATAATAGCTGATCTGCATAATGGAACTCAACTTCAATTACTTTAATGATAATAATGAATAGTGTTACGCGTAAACTAAGTTGGGCTGGTAACTTGGTATGGATAAAAACAATATGTAATTGTTTAATTTAATATGTAGGAGAGCATCATTCTCCATCAATTACAATATGCAATGTAAAATTTAATATGCGATTCACATTATTGACGTAAATTTAATCGAATGAGACGATGAGAAATTGATGCGATAGGATAAGGAATAAGAAAATGACGTGGCTGCGCGTGCGAGGTGCATAGAACTGTGCATCGGCAAAATACAATTAACTGAAATTTCCCAAGTGGGCCATAGCCAAGTGTATGCCACGTGGCAGTAGTTCATTGGGGAGCCCACTCGAATCATGTTATCTTGAAGTTGACGACAAAATGGAGAATTACTTTACTGGACGAAAATGTGGTTGGAGAGAGGAAAATGGTGGCTCTATGAGAGAGAAACGGCCACGATTTGGGGTTATATAAACACACAGCAGCCCACGAGAATGTGCAAGCCGAACTTGGAATTGCGCACAACAGCGATCCAAAGAGGGGAAACAAATTTCTCCTCTTTTTTCTATTTTCTGCAATTATTCTCATCTTTTGTTCAAYTACGCTCCCATTCCCCCCCTTCTGATTTCTCCCCGTTTCCTCAGTTCCCTTTCTGTCATCCTCTGTCTTTCAAACGATTAAGATTTTGGGTTTTTTCTGTTTCTTCTTTGGATTTAATCTTACATTTTGTGGCATAGACCCGGAAGACTGGTTCTTGGAAGTCGGTGATTCAGAATAGAGATCAAGATTTCTCTTTTTCCTTGGTAAATATTTTCAGTTTTCTTCCCTTTTTTTTTTTGGATCGACTTCGAGGGTGTTTTTTCAGTCCCTCTGGTTGGTTACTGAAGTTTCTTATTCGTGGAAAGAAACTTGTTTTCTCAGTACAATTTTCTTGTTTTGCGATCTTTTTATTGGTTTTGGTATAAATCTTACGTTTGTTGACGAGACATGGCAGCAGCTATAGATGTTTACAGTGGAATTTCGACGCCGGGTTACTCTTCCGATCCGTTTAGTGAAGAATTAATGAAAGCGCTTCAACCTTTTATGAAAAGTGTTATCTCAACCTCTTCTTCTTCTTCTTCTTCTTCTGCTTATTCTCCAGCTTCTTCTCAGCCTGAATTGAGCCCTGATTTTTGCTCCCCGTCGAGCACCCGCTTGTTTTCTCAAGGGTTCTCGAGTATTGAACAAATGGGTCTTGAGCAATCAGGTCCAATCGGGCTAAACAATCTCACTYCTTCTCAGATTCTCCAAATTCAAGCTCAAATCCAAATACCCCCACAAAGCATGCCTTCCTTCTCTGCCGCTCAGATTTCTTCCCAATACCATAACTTCCTTGCCCCAAAATCCATCCCCATGAAGCACGTGGGCTCTCCGCCCAAGCCCACCAAGCTCTACAGAGGAGTCCGGCAGCGCCACTGGGGAAAATGGGTGGCCGAAATCAGACTCCCCAAGAACCGCACCAGACTCTGGCTCGGCACTTTCGACACGGCGGAGGAGGCAGCTTTAGCCTATGATAAAGCTGCTTACAAGCTCCGTGGAGATTTTGCCAGGCTCAATTTCCCACATCTCAAGCACCAATTCGGAGACTTCAAACCCCTTCACCCTTCTGTAGACGCCAAGCTTCAAGCAATTTGTCAGAGCTTGAAACAGGGGAAAACAGAGCAGCTCTGTTCCGTGGCCGATGAAAAACTGACGACTCCACCTGAATTGGAATTGAAAACCGAAGTGGAGACTTCTCCATCCTCTTCATCCTCATCGTCGTCTCCTTCACGGTCTGAAGATTACTCCACGGGATCATCCCCTGAGTCGAGTATTAGCTTCTTGGATTTCTCAGATTATCAGTGGGGTGAAGGAGAAGCCTTTGGATTGGAAAAGTATCCTTCGGTTGAAATAGATTGGGCAGCTCTGAGTCAGCTGGCTGAATCGGAGTGTTAATTAGTATGTAATTTGTGTTTTGAATTGTGTCCAGTTGTTGCAAGATTCTGCAATGGAATTTTAGGCATTTGCAGAGGTCTTGTGTAGTGAAAGAGTCTTTAAGGGATTATGCAGTTTTGTTGTCTGTAATGGGTGTCTTCCATCGTGGTCTGCAGGTTCTTTTTTCTTCCTTTGCATGGCCATTTTGGTTATGGGTCTTTTTTTCCTTCTTTTACTTAAATGTTTTGGAGTACTTTTTGTAAGTTAATGTAATTAAGTACTTTGTGTTTTAATACTATATGTGTCTTGTAGTCTCTTTCCAGATATGATTTGGTTCAGAGATGGTGTTTTTTGTTTCTGTTCGTAATTTTCTTGTTTTGAAGAGTGATTTGGAGTGTTTAACAATTCAGAAACTCATTCTTGGAACGTTTCAATGTTTAGTATTTACATGCAGTACGAGCAGAAGATTGTCAAATTGGAAAACAGGAGTTTTAAGTAACATTAGAAGTAGTCCATTTGCAAATATAGCAACCATTCTTTTTTATTTGTAAATATAGCCAAAAAAAAGAGTCGACTCTACCTTAAAATGGGCGGTTTTCTAAAAATGAGAGAAATACTAACTTGATAACTATCAAATATATAAATTATATTATTGATATAGGTTCACATTTAAAATATTAGTTACTATACAAAAAGAAGATTTATAATGATATAAAGTATATCGATTTTTAGAAATAACGAATGTGAAATAAGAAATAAAGAAAAAAAAAACAATATGATTTTAAAATTTTTTAACACTTTTACAAAATAAAAAAAAAATTGCTGCTTGATAAATATTTTTGCTACACCCATTTTAAAAAGAGTAGTTAAACATCTTATGTTTTGATGTGAAAATAATATTTAGAGACTTGAATCAATTATATTCCAGATAGCGTTGAATGATAGTTTCATAAAATCTATACTGAAAGGAAGTTGGAAGAGTTTTATAATACTAAGCGAAAGAGTTAAATTTGAGTGGAAGGAATTTAAGTCTTGAACAGGTTTTTGAACTGATATGTATATGATACAAGTTAGTAAGTTGAAGGGTGGATGAAGTTATAATTTGAAAATGAGAGAGTAAAATTATTGTAAGGCATAATTAGGGAGTGATTAAATATGAGATAAGGGAATTTATTATGGGGTGGGAGGCAGTCCAGTTGGATTTGGATGCATCCATTATGTTTGAAATGAAAACGAAATATTCTTATTCCTCAGGTGACGCCAAAGACAAATTTGAGAGTCCCAAACAAAAAGACAAGTCCAATACTGAAAGGAAGAAAGAAAGAAAGAGAGAAAGGGAAGGAAATAAAATCAGTGGGCTCCCGAGACACTGATTACTAAAGAAACAAGAAAGAAAACAACGATATTAATCTGGAGAATCCTCTGATGGGTGAAACAAAAAGGTTAGTAAGAAAAGAGTGTATCGTGGCCATTCCTTTTGAAATGGATCTGTTGTGAATAATATCTCAAAATTTGATCATATTCCGGAATTAAAAGTAAAGCAAAGCAAAGCAGTGTGAAACTTGGATTGTAAAGATAATTATTGATGGGTTACAGAGAAAGGGGGAATTAAAATTCTAAATCCAAGTTGGAGTTGGAGTTGGAGTTGGGGGCATCCTACTTTACAGGTTGAACTGATGTGGCATTTGTGATTGCTTTCCAACTTCAAACTTCAAACTCCAAATTAAAGCTAAGCTAAGCCAAGCATCTAATTTCCTATCGCTATATATAAAGGAAGTAGAAGTTTGTAGGCCAATGTGAAGATTCCCCATCAACCAAATCCCTGCACATGGACACATATTTTTCTTTGAGTTTTATCTCTCTTTTACTTCTAATCATTTAATTTCTAAACTCTCAAATCTTAATATGAGTTGATGTAGGCCAATGAAAATTTTGAGTTAGATTCTCTAATACTATGGAGTGGGGCTTCGAACTAACGAACTTTAAATTGAAGATACACGTATTAATCAATTAAGTTAAGTTTAAGTTAGCATTCGCGTTCACATTCACAAGAGAAAAATAAAGAAAAATAATAATGGTTGTTTTATTGTCTATTTATTAGAAATAGTAACCTCTTAGAATGTGTATCTCATGGTTCGAATAGATTGAATCTACAAACTTTTGCAACTTCTACTTCATCTCTCACCTCGCGGTTCATGCAACTTTGTTCTAACTTGTTACATGTATTTTAGAATAAATACCAAAAGTTTTAAAATCTTACCATTTTCCCACCCAACTCCAAATTTTGGGAGGGCTAATCAACTTGTATCGTGTTCACATACAGTATGTTAATTTTTTAAGAACATTTTACAGAAATACCCAATCTAGAATTTTTAGTATATTAATAGTAAAGTTGAAAATTCTAAAAGACTAAGGATGAAATTCAGAAGCAACTAAAAAGTTAGAGACTATGATGTATATTAATCATAAATAGTACGTAACTTTCTAAGGGATGGTGTTCAGTTGACTTTATAATAAATATTAATGAGATCTAGGATTTATGTTGTCATAAGTTTGATATAATGTCGAGCTGAAAATCATTTCCAGGACGGGTAAGAGGCCGCAATGTGAACAGTTTAATCATAATTGGGCCCATAAGGAAATGATGGGCCAAACCCAACAAGTCGAAGAAACTAAGCCCAAAACATATTCAAAGCTCCCATGAAGCAGACCCGAAAAAGGGACAGCAATCAGCATCAACATCAACATCAAGCATAAGGATAGACTTTACAGTTTACTGTGCTGATTACGGAAGGACTTGAGTTTACCAACATGCCCAAATTATTACAAGAAAAAGAAAAAAATGTGTGGGCTTTTCTAGTAACTAACCCAAGCCTATTGCTTTTTTGACCTTTTACTTTACCCATTCTTAAGGGGATCACATCTCTGAMCCCGAAAGATTACAGATTCAAAGTGGGTTTTAATTGGAGATTAGCCATCTGTGTGGGTTTTGTTTTGTTTTTTTTCTGTGAAGTTTAAGACTGTGCGGTGTGTGTTGTTTTGGTCTCTTTAGTCAGCTGCAACAAAGCAAGGCAAGGGAATGGCCACGCCACTTTCTATTTTAGAAACTAAATATCCAAATTATTGAGATGATTTTATGGATAAGGAAGGGCATGGGAGCCATTGTTAAGGTTTCGGCACAATTTTCAACTTCGCATGCGCACATTCAAATTTAGTCAACGTCACAATTTTACTTACCTACATATTTTCTTGGAAATTTTGTTCCTTCAAATTTAAAAATATCCAATTACATTTCTTCACTTTGGATCATGCTTCTTCTTTAATTACTCTATCTATCCTTTTGTTGGGAACAACATTCCAATAGATTAAAATTAGATGAGGTTAACACAATCAAAGAATGAGCTAAATATCCTATAAATGATTAAATTTATCATAATTCATCCGCTTAAGTTTTTGAGTTTATCGACCATTTAACATATTTAAAATGATATCATGGTAAAGAGGTCATGTATTGGAACTCTAATATTTATCATTGGTTGAATTAGATTTGAGGTTGATAGTTAGATTTGGGGGCGTGGGTGAATAAAAAGTTAAAAAGTGTAATTGTTGATCTATAGTTCTTCAAATTTGTAATTGAGTAGGACTTGAATTATACTATCTCSTCCAAATCTTATTTAATAGAGTATCGAAATCATTGTTCTATCAATTGATGTTAAATGTTAAAAAAATATATATATAAGTCTAGGGATTAGAACGTTTTGCTCAACCCAAAGTACAATAATTGGGAGTTTATTGTTTTCAAATTTGAATATTTGCAAGAAAAAGTAATGAACAATCGAGGTTTTTGTTATTGCGTTTATAATGGAAGTGAAGAACATCTTATCATTTGTCTGATTTGTGCAGCCTTTTGATTAATTCTWTTAGAATATGAAACAATATATTCAGAGAGAAGAATCCAACACAATTGAAAGTGTGAGGTAAGTATGTGTTTTGAGCCCACTGATTAAATTAAATCATTRTTTTATAAAGGTTTATTTGATATTCAGACTTTAATATGTCAAAATAAAGTTATATTCTCACCATCAAAATTGACAAGTTACCTCTACCAATGGCTGAAATGAAAAGCACCAAAAAGCCATGGCTGAGAGAATACATAGCAATGAAAGTCTAGGGTTTAAGAGCACTATTATCTCAAAATTGTCAACGGAAGAAGAGAACATTTTCAACCTATTCCCCCTCCAAAAATGTTCTCGTTAGGTTTCAAATGTAAATCATTTCAAAAATTCCATATGCTATTTTCAGTAGAACTAATTAAAAATGCTAAATGAATTACAACCGTCCAAAACTTTAGAAATGAGATGATATGCGCTTGAAGATTCCACCAAGCACCACCGTTTTACAGACTTATTTTCAATCTCCAATATTCGTGTCATAACCAACACAAAACTTTAGTCCCTTTCCTACCAAAATCAAAGCAAGTATTACGGATGAAATATTTGGGTTTTGTTACACTATGTGAATATAAATAAATATTTAGCCCTGTTGGTTTCCCTAAAAGCTTGCTACTTTAACTTTATCTTGTGGCATGCGCATAGGGGAGTTTTGGCATAAAGTAATAATTTTTATGTACACAAACCATCTTTTATATATGGTAAATCGCGATCTCCAGACAAGATAATGGTGGGATTGTATTAAATAACATATATTACTCGTGGCAAAGGACACTTTTACTTAATATTATAAAAATAAACTAAACTGGTTCTACTTTATGTGAAAGATCTCAATCTTGGATTCGGTTGCATGCTTAGGGCGAGTGTTACAAAATTATTATTGTTATTGGTGAACATTGGGCGTTGAAATTGACACACAAAAAATGATTAGAGAGAAATTAATTAAATTGGGTAGAATTATATTCGGGAAACAGAGCCCTCCAGAAACAAAGAAATTCAAACAAGTGGGAATAAGAATATATTAATAAATTTCAGCTTTAGATTTAGAATGCAAGACCAAACTATTAATATTCGGTGTTGAATTAGAAGTTTAGAGAGAGCGTGAAAAAGTTTGGTGTGGCGTAAATATGCGGAATGGAACAAAATTGATTATTATGAAAACAGTGATGAGTTTTGAAAGGTGGGAGTTAGAGAAGATATTTTAAAAATGATGAATCCCGACAAAGATTCTGATTACTTGGAAATCCATGAAACCGACCTGGACATTACTAGGAAGGTCCCACTTTATGCATCATTTAACGACCAGTTCGGCAGGAGAAATTATGCCTCTATACTTGTCCAAACTAGAGCTACAGATAAGCCCTGCCTAGGCCTAGCTAGTTTATCGCTTTTATCCAAATTATTCTTGCCTTTCCTTCTTCCTTCTCAGAAACAGATGGAGACAAATTAAGAAAGAAAAAGCAGCTGGACCGATCAGACCATGCCCTCTTATCAATATGTATTGTGTTTAAATAAAAGTAACAACATTAAATCTGTTAAATCACCCCTAAACTCAAATTATTAAATTTGATTTTTGAGTAGAAAATAACTGAAAAATTTAAAAAAATCAATAAAATAAAGAAACAATATAGATTTCTCCTCTCGAACCCAATTACACAAAATACTATTTCAAAGCAAATACCGTTCAGTTAACTAGAACTAATATACCAGACTTAAATGAGATGATTAAAATCCAAGGTCATTGACTCCTTTTATAGTAGTTGGAACACATCCCCTCTCGTTGTACCTTTTCGATATGGGACACCTTCTAGCACTTGGAGCTTCATTCTTGTACTTTTCCAATATGGAACAACTTCAATTCCACACCAATATTTTGCCAAAAAAACCCAATAGTTTCATTATAGAGATACAAACACAAGATCTCCTACTTTGATACTATATTAAATCAACCAATTGTCTTTTATTTTTATGGGATCCTTAACATGCTCCTCAAGATGGTGGTTCTTTTGGGATCACCAACCTTGATCATATACAATGTTTTGATCGAATGCTCGTTTCAGCTTGTTACGATACTATATCAAGATATGTGAGATTCTATCTCACAATCAATTGACAAGAAGAGGAGTAATTCACGTATATTATAAACTTTTGTTAGGTTCTTTATTTTTCAACGTGGAATTCTTAATACCGTATCATCATCTTAAACTTTTTGGGTTGATTGGTGAGATTTAACATGGTATCTAAGCAAGAATGTTCTATTTTGAAACCCTTGCAAATTTTCTCCCCATTTAATATTGATTACTACTTATTGTCCCTTGTACAAATTTCCAGGTCTACGGTGAGAAACAGTGTAAGTACCTCTAAGTAACATATCAAATTTACCGTATTCGTGAATTTAAACTTTTTGGTTATTTAAGCTTTGATTTTGCCAATAATTACGGTTCTTTTCCTCGTAAAAAACAGGTAAAAGAAAAGGATAGTCGGCTTTATATAACATGTCAAAGATATACTATAAGTGAATGGGATCAAGAGATTAATTAATGAACTCAAAATAAAAGAAGAGATCACATTACCAGAATGATTTAAGAGTAAGAGACAACTTTAAAAGGAGAGCAAAACCATAAGGTTGGCTTTAATTTTGACACGAAGACAAAGACCTAATTGGACGCACTTGCCGACCACAAATAGCAAGTTAGTACATAAGTGGCAATGTCTCTCTCTGCTAAAGAAAGGGTTTCTTTTTCCAACTTTATGGAATGTATATATACAACATCTAATTATCATTTATATTTTTTCACATATGTAGCAAATCTCGGTCAAAGTCTCCAATTATTGATTTTTTTTCTTAGGRTTAATTTGCTATTAAACCTTCAAATTACCCTATTTTAAATTTTGATCAATTGGTTTTGTTACTTTGGCTTAACATCTCTGTCATGTCACATTACTAATTTTAACGCTTCCCCAAATCCAAAATTGTACTTCAACTTTGGAATCAAGTCTATAGATGCTTTAATCACATCTATCCAAAAATATGAATAAATTTTTAGAAAGATTACAAGTAAAAAATAGAACCATAAATTCATGTATAACTGAAGATATCATATTTTTATTGATATAAGCTTCTTAGATAGAGTTTTAAAATAAATTTATGTGGGCTTAAGCTTAAAACTTAAAGTGAAGAATAATGGACAAATGTGAAGATAGAGGATGTCCCTTGTCCTCCCATATCAAAGGTTCAAAAAGGCTAATTATTAATTTAAATGACTAAGTTAATATTTTTAAAAAGCTAATTTTATTATCATTAAAATATTATCGCCAAAATGTAGATTGCATTGTAAAAAGTTCTAGAAAATAAGCTTTTATCTGCAAAATAAAAATATAAATTGTTATCATATAGAGGCTCAAAATTTTTCTGCTGTTAATGATGCCTCATTGTTAATTAATAATCTCTGTATTGATCAAAAAAATTAAAATAAGTAGAAGAAAACTATCTTAGAATTTAATCCACACGTTTAGTCGTTAACATTTTAAGAGGAACAAAAAAGAAAAAGTTGTTTTTTTTTATCACTTTTAGATAAATTTAAATTAAAATATTTTGATGGATTAGTGGAATTTCCCATTGAAACACAACTAATTATTAGAAATGAATAAAGAGTAACCTAACCAACCCAATTAAAGGAACAGAATGAAGAAAATAATTAATTTCTAAACCTCTAAAATAGGGTCCACAAACCGACCCAATAAAAAGAAAAGGACATTTTTATGGAGGGTCTTATGGAATATTCTACAAGCTGTAGCACAACTTTTTATACAATCTTAACCAAGAAGTATAAATTCTAAACAATTGTATGCGTAGTGTTCAGAGCTGAATGTAAATTAGGTAAGTCTTGAAAAGATGGTTATCACAAAACAAGTATTTGATTCCCCAGACAACAATATAATGCATACTATTTTCCTTCAGAAAATGTAAAATGTAAGGTTTAATTGAAGGAATGACATGTATGATTTTGATGTTAAGATTGGAGTAAATGGTGGTGATTATCAATATGATTCAATTTCAAAATCATTGGACAATGAGAAGAATAATTTATATTTATTATAAATATTTAAATCTCTTATCTTTTCAATATTTGATCATGGAATTAAGATATAATGTAATTTAGAGAAAAAAGACAGAAGAAAAAAATTATTAAGAATTGCAGGTAAAATTGACTTTAAAATGAATTATTTCTCTCATTTATCATTTTGACAGGGAACCTCGAGAATATCAATCAAATTACAAGAGAAGTAAGGATTATTGAATGATGGGAGGGTAGACCCCCACCTAGCTAAGGTAGCTAGGCTGGCGGGTACTGGCAGCTGCAGTGCACGTGAGTATTCCCAGAATGCCGCCGACCACCGTAGTCCTCGCCGACAGCCGACGCACGTGCGTGCATGCCTATTGTGCCCTTCGTAGGTCAGGTCTATGAGGCTCGGCCATTACGACACGTAACTCTAACCTCTACCATCCTCAGTAGCATGTAAGCTGTGGATGTTTCTTGTTGGGTGGATTGCCAACACTTGATTGCCGCGCGCTGCACCCCCCGCTTCGGGTCTCGTGCCACACACTTCCATGAGCGTTGATCCAGGCGGCCGGGTTAAATGTACTTTGTAAAATAAATAACGGGATGTTGGAAGTGACCTATAATATTGATAGTTAGGTTCTCCCTTCAGATACCCCTTTATCTGTCYATTTTTTGTTTGCTTCTATTTAAAGTTTTTGGTACACTTAGAATTATATGAGGACTACATATTTCTTTGTCATTTCACTTATACATTTAAGTTTAGATTATGATTCTGATATTAAATGTTGAGAGTCCATATCGTTCCAATTCTCACAATAATATGATATTTTTCGTTTTGGACAAAACTCTTATAATTTTACTTTTAGTTTGATGTATAATCAAAGAATCTTGTATCAATCAAAATATTATGTATCAATGATCTTATTTTTTTCTAGTCAATTTTGCACGTTCTTTACAAACACGACAAGGCTTTTTTACTTAAATTTATTATCTTTCTTTGTATTTTATGCTAGGTTCAAGCTTGAGTACAGACTAATTGCTGCCTTCATTTCCTTCGGTTCAGTTTTTGTAGCTATTGTCAAAGTTGAAGGTTTCAACTTCAAAGTTCCAAGTTCCAAGTCTTGGTGTTTTGGGTTAAATTTGATCTCTAATCCCTATAAAGCAGTGGGAAACCAAATATAATAACTATTAAATCAATGTCGCCACCAAACGTATTAAGACTTTGAGTTTGGATTACAGTGATGAACTCATTAAATTAGTCATGCATGTGAGACATTCTGACTCTAATTAATGTGTTCATATGGTCTTTTTAGAATCTTTTATTTTATTTTATTTTCGTGAAGGCGCCAATACAGAGGAGTGACGAGGAGGACTAACTTTCCATAATTTTCTTAATTGGAACATGATTATAATTTATACGTTTCACATGTCTTCCCCATTTTTCTCTCTAATTATGAATATTTATGTATAATGTAGACTTGGAGGGCAATTTAAAGCATTTTAAAACACTTTTCTTTTAACAGTGTTTTGTTGTCACTGACGACCTACATATTTTTAGACTAATTGAGGGTTTTATTCTTTTCAAACTCTTGAACTTGGTGTGATTTCAATAATATAAATAATATATTTATATTTAAAAGTCATTGAAAAAAAAAAGACTATTTTTCACAACAATTATCAAACAAACTTTCTTTTCTCTTTCTTGCCGATCATTGTCTCATCAAGCTTATAATAATAAATAAACAAAACATGAGAGAAAGAAAGAAAGAAAAGCCTAGGCATTTCACCATTTTTATTCTCGTTTTCAACTTTTCTTACCATTACTTTTGTTAATGGTTAAATTTGGGTTTTATGTGTTGGTTTATCTACCATTATTTTATTTCATTCTAAAATAATAGCATTTTGCAAACAGTGTGTGTGTATATATATATATATATATATATATATATATTAAGAATTTTCGTAGCTAGTTTTTGTCAATGTTTTTCCTTTTTTTAGTACAACATGTTGGGAAGGGGATTCGAACTCACAATCTCTTAATTTGAGGTATATGAYAATTACCACCGAACTATGTTCGTTTAAGCTTTTTCAATGTTTGATGAACAATATTAATGSGCTTTTATATGCTAATATTATGTTTGATGGACAAAAATATGTATATACTTTGCGCATGCTATTTACCTGTCCATTCAGCATATATAATTTCAAAGCAATTTTTTATACTGGTTTTTGTGACAAATGATGTTGTCTGTGTCTCGAATAAACAAATTTTCCAAACACATGTCAGTTATATATGGTATTAGCAAAAGTTTTCCATTTTATTTTTTATAATATTTGGATAGTAAAGCCATACTACTGTAAATTATTGAATAAATTTTAATAGAAGAGAGAGAGAGAGAGAGAGAGAGAGAGAGAGAGAGAGAAAAATGGTCAGAGGTTGTTGTATTTGAATGGAGAAGTCAGACAAGATAAATAAATAAAAAAAAGGATAAATAAAATAAGAAAAGAGTAATATTCTAATTTCGAGTGTTGGGAGTATTTGGAATATGCGGTGTGTGGGGTGGGACAGAAGAGGAAAAGGAAAAGAAAAATGGATGATTTTGGTGCCTCTACTCTACTCTACTCTACTCTACTGTGTGTGTAATACAAGGGGGAATTGAATTGAAAAGTAGATAGACCAAAGACGAATTTTCCTTTAATTTGAAGCCACATTCACTCAGCTAATTCCTTCAGCTCACATATCTACCCTTTTGTGTTCTACTACTCCAAATCTGTTTATAACTCATGAAAGTTTTAATATTTAAGAAGGTTTCGATAAACTAATGAAAAATCAAAATGTGTTTATAACTTACCAAACCTAATTAAATCTTTAAATAACAAAAATCTATTCTTAATTTTGAGGATAGTTTTCACCGTAGAGATGAAATTGTTCAAATTTTAAATCATAAAAACTCATATTGTTACCTATTAAAGTTTAATAACTAAATTATTACAAATTTAAAAATATAGCACTAAATCCTTGTAAATTAAAATTTTGCGACTAAAACATTACTTCAGACGAGAATACAAAGGTCCAGAAAATATTTTCTCAACCTACTTTTTATTTTTGTCAAATAATTAATGACAGTCCGAAAAGGAGTAGATTTTATGCAACGGGTGAGGACAAGGTCAATAATTGAGGTGATATTTAATAAATTACAGTAGATTGGTAAAAAACAATAATAATAATGGYCATGTATTAATTATTTGGGGGGATGCAATGCATATAGCTCTAGCTACGTCTAATGAGGAGAAATAAGGTAACTGCTTTGTTGTTAAATTTAGATATATAATATATATATATTCCAACAGTTTTGCAGGGTACTGAAGCCGCTTGTTTTGGTGGATTTTACAAGGGGCGTTTCTGTCCTTTCCTCTACATTAAAAGAAAACGTCCTTCGTTATCTCTAATTTTAGCTACCTTACCAACCGCCCACAACATCAACTGCAACTATTTATGGCAAAACAGCCCTTCCTTAACAAACCAGTGGGTTCTCTCTTTCACTACTTTCAATCTCTCCAAACTATCAATGTCGGTTTCTTTTTCTTTACTTTATTATTCTACCAAAAACTAAAACCCTCATCACGATTCACATTTTATAAATGCTTATTATGAAATAGTAGTTTGCAGTGTCATATTCTCTTTTGTGAAATATAATTTATCCAATTTTAACTAGTGGTTTTTGATAAATTAWGTTAAATAAGCAACCTAGAATAATAAATGGATTGAACAGTTTTTTCCGTTCCTACTATTGAATATGAAATGAAGAACAATGTAAGAAACAAAAGTTATACATTGTGGTGTGCAAGTGCGTGAGGCAGGGAAAGCTAAGGGGAGCAAATTATTGTAGGGAGTAGCATAATTATAATATAATAGAAAATTTTTTAATAATTAGAAATAGGCCACGTGGCGGAAAGCAGGTTGGTTTGACTTGGATGAGGAATGTTGGCCACGTGGAGACAACCACTTCCCCGTCTCCAACTCTATAAATCCCACCACTTCCCCCTCTCAATTCTCTCACTCAACTCCCCTCTCTTATTTCTCTATTTTGCGTAATTTCTGCTTCTCCCAAGTATTTCCCAACATTAATTTTTAAACATGACGAACCCGAATGTTGTAGTATCCGACCCGAAATCCGGCATCAACATGGCCATCACCCTCACAGTATCCAAC